>PVKA01019512.1:31457-42129 GCA_004027165.1 Ctenomys sociabilis | reverse complement strand
AAGTCTCTCTTCATGTGCCAGACTGTTTGGTAGCTCCATAGGTGTCATGGTTTGGGGTTTTGCAAAAGGAAACAATATGGTAACATTATTTTATCATAGTTATCAAAAATTCATATACAAAGAGAGTAGAAAATTTATCCACACAATAAAGACCTAAGAATTAAATAAGGACCTGGATCTCATGGTAATGTCCTTTGTGAGTCCAGCTGAAGACCTAGAGCCCATCACAATGCCCTTCACAAGTCCAACTTGAGGCCAAGGGCCAATGACAGGCTCAAAGGATTTGCACTGGAAAGGCCAAAAGGTCAGTGATAAAAGCAAGAAAGTCTGTGCCAGTGGAATGAAGGATCTACCAGGCTAAGGGATCTGCACTGGAGCCAGCAAACAATGTTCAGAGCAAGAACCCAGACTTCCCCTCCAAAGTTCCACAGGCGTCCTCAGCCTCAGCAAAGTCCAGGACTCTTCTTATGATGAGTACAGCTACATTCCCATCAGGAAAGCCAACACAACAAGCTTTTCCAGGAGACTAAGCAGTACTCCAACTTCCTCTCTGGATCCAAGGAGCAATTCTAAAAGTGGGGATCAGAGCTCCCCCAAAGTGATCCATAGCCATCCTTAGTGATAATAAATTCCCAAGCTCCTTAGATAATGATAGTAAATTCCCAAGCTGAAACAATCAGAAAAGCCAACAGCTTCCAATAGCTCCTAATAACTACTCTTGTTCCTTTCCATTTCTTCCTCTTATATTGCTGGGAAAAATCCTCAGGTGGTCCTCCTGTACCCAGCACAATGCTGTTTCAGTTCAGCTGTGTGTTATAAGTTGACCATTAGTTGTCAGTCATCCACCATGATTATTTTACAACGTGGACTGGATATGGCAAGAGGCACAGTGACACAGCCATTCTATTTAATTTAGTTCACTGTATTTTTTTTTTTTTTTTTTTTGGCAGAACCAGGGATTCAACTCAGACCCTTGCACTTGCCAGGGAAGTACTTATTCTACTGAGCCATCTCCCTAGCCCCAGTTCATTGTCTTTGATGCTGAATCTTCTGCTAATATTTTTTTATTCCATGTTTCTCACTACTGGTGATTGTAGGAGAGGCACCCAGCTTATATCTGAAGAATGGTGTGAAGTCCCTAGTGTTTAAAAATGGGAGACAATACAATGCTGACATACGCAGGTCTGATTTATTCCACTTGTGAGTATGGTTTCTAACTGCATCCATTTACCTATAGAAGCCTCAAGCTTATCTTTATTTATAGCTAGTAATACTCCATTGTATAAAAATATCACTACTATAAGAACCTGAAAGAGTAAATAAAATGTAAAAGGCACAATAGATACTGTGATAGGGAAAGAAATTGTTCAATGGGAACAACTGCGATGAAGTAAAGGAGAAAAAGGAAGAACAGAAAAAAATAGATAGATAGATAGATAGATAGATAGATAGATAGATAGATAGATAGATAGATAGATAGACTGGATAATTGTGCTGCTGATTTCCACTGGTTCCACTGCTCTATTGAAAGGAGCAGTTAATGCTAATATTTCTTTTTAAATTTTTAAAACTTTTTACACCACTTTTGCACTGAGCTACTAATTTGAAGACAATAAGATGCAATATCACAACCATTGTTCAATTCCTATCATTCTGTTTAGTGAAATTCTATATTGCTTCTGTTTTTTTAAACCTATTTCTATTCTCTTAAAAAATAAAAAAAGAACTATGAGGAAAAAATACAGATGAGGAGTCCTTTGTGACCAGATGTATTTGGATGAACAGATATGAAAGTATATGCTACATGGTCGACATAGAAATGGGCCTTTCTTTCAATAGAGCCTGAGATTGAATCTCTGGGGAAACACTGTTGGCACTATTCCTAGATCCTTTTAATCTCTTTTCATGCTTCTGCTCACCTTCCCTAGCTTCTGTGTTCCTTTGCTTTTAGTGCCTATGTATGAGACTCCCTTCAGATGTTCCTCTGGAGACCAGAGCCTTTCACATTACACAGGTATGAAGACAAAGAAGTGCTGGGAAATCTTAGTCTCTACCACCTCTCACACTCACCAGCCATAGCTAATGCCCAAGGGCAGAGGTGTGAAGGTCCATCCCCCTTACACAACTCATACTCCAGAGTTTCCTCTGGGTTCAGACTGAAGCTACTCTCTAATGACTTTGCCTGGGATTATAACCCTATCTGACTGACCCCATTCTCCTTTTCCCAGTTCCTTGCTAAAATCTGAGAAATTCAATTTAAGAAGCTTCTCTCTTCTTAAATTCTATTCTTAAATCTCTTAAAAGTACACATAGAACTCAAGTGAAAACAATGATAGAACAGAGGCAAACCAAACCAAACCAAAACAATGTTGGTGACAGATGATTGTGTGCAAGGCTATACAGGAGTTAAAAGGGATAAAATGATAGGTAAGTTGGTCTGAATCTGGCGGAGTGTAGGTGCTATGGCTTGTACCCAGATGTCCTCATAATGGCTGGTGCATTCATACCTAGGGCTTTTCGAGGTGGCTAGATCTAGGGTGTGTGCATATGGATTATGGGTGTGTGAATATGGACTAAAGGTGCAACACCTGGAGTAATCCCCTACTTACATAGTTCTTGGTGCAGTTGAATGGATTTACTAAAAAAGGAAGCCCAACCTTAGGTGTGGATGGCACCAGTCAGTAGGTCTGTAGCCTGGATGGTCCTACTGTAGGCAGACAGAAAGAAGGCAAGCTCGCTGGTGCTGCCTTTTGCCTATTTTGTCATGGACTGTTCCTCCTCTGGGATGCCCCTCTGCCATGCCACCCCACTCAGAGCCAACCATGGACTGGATCCTATACAAACTGTGAGCTGAAATAAACATTCACTGCTTCAACTTGTGTAGAGTATTTTATCCTAGGAATGAGAAAGCAACAGCAGGCCACCAAAACCACTTGAACTGTGGTTTTAATGAATTAGAATAAATTTTTGTTGAACTATAGAGTGCTTTGGAGAAAAGCAGTAGAAAGCCATTAGATTATTTTCTTGAAAAAAAAAAGAATTCTATTCCTACACTTGTTCTTTTATTTAGTCATAAAAATGTGCATTGAATATCTGCTACACACAATGTGCTCTGCTAGGCGTTTGGAACAATATGCAAATTGTATGGAGCTCCCACTTTAGTGGAAGAGGCTCATTAAAAACTGATGTACAAAAAATTGGGTAAGAAACATTTACGTTAAGTTCCTTGAACCATATTTTCAAAGATCTAAGAAAGCGTATGATGGGAAACCAGACCCAAGCTAAGGGGACATGGGCTGGATCTCCAAGGAAAGTGTCTATAAGTTTATTTTAACATGAAGTGTCAAAAGAAATCAAGCACAGTGACATACACCTGTAATCAGAGTCATGCAGGAGACCGAGACAGGAGAATTTCTTGAGGAGAATTGAAGGCAATGTTGGCAACATGCCTTGAAAGTGAGTGAGAGAGAGAGAGATAGAGAGAGAGAGAGAGAGAGACTCAATGACTAGCAGTGTCACTGGAAGACATATTAATCACAGTGTTAGTCACCGTATTATAAAACTAGCTAACCTACATTCTAAACCCATCTGAAGCAATAGAGGTTTGTTTTAAGATACTGCAGGGATTGTATTCTCAAGTGCTCTGTAAGGTTATAATTGCATTGTGGCATTTATTCTAGAAGAGAAACTAAATGGCATACTATTGAGTTCAGCATACAACTCACAGTTCGTGGAATGTCCCAAATTTGTTCTCTTTTGAAGCTGAAGAATATCAAACATACAAGATAGAGAAGACATTAGTTGTCCACATTGTAGTCCTCTGGAAGCAGTTCAAAACTTCAAAAACTGTGAAAACACCAATTTTTATTTTTAAAATCATATAAAAGCACTTTCACTTTGACTAACGAGATATGTTTCCCCTCCCTATTTATCTCTCATCTATTTTCCTCTTTATTTGAATATTTATATATATTTTGTGTTTCTTGCTCAATTCCATGGCTTTTACTGCAGTGATAGGTCAATGAAGTGGTAATCATTGGTAATTTTATTTATGATGTTATTACTAAACTGTAATTTCCTTGAAAAACGAAGCATCTTACCCCAGCTAATGCCCTCTTTCCTTTTTTCTCATAAAACCTCAACTATGTTCGAGTACTGGAACAGTAATGTTTCAATGGACTCAGAGCCTCTTCCTGGCACTGAGCGAGAGGGACAGGTCTTTTTTTTTTAATCTTTTATTTATTTGGTACATGGTCTCGCTATGCAGCCCAGCCTCCCCAGTGCTGGGGTTATAGATGTGTGTAATCGCACCCAGTTTTGGGACCAACCTAGCACCATTAGGGTCCCAGGCCAGTGCTTCATTGTACT
This sequence comes from Ctenomys sociabilis, assembly GCA_004027165.1. NCBI lineage: Eukaryota > Metazoa > Chordata > Mammalia > Rodentia > Ctenomyidae > Ctenomys > Ctenomys sociabilis. The sequence continues at coordinate 37,761 of PVKA01019512.1, read as the reverse complement.
GCATGGGGATTGAACTCCAGTCTTTGCACTTGCCAGGTAAGCACTTAGTTCACAAAGCTCTCCTAGCCTAGGAGGCTCTTCTTATTTGCTTAGTGGTTGCTTCCACAACACAGTCGCTGAACATCATTTGGGTCATGTTATAGAAAAGTATAAATTGAGGTTGGGATTCAGGGACTTTTACTAAGAATGATGCTTTCCTAAGGCTTCCATAAAATCATTAAAAAGCTGGGATAGATGGACAATGCCTGAGTGAGAAGACAGCTGGGTAAAGGAGAAGTCCTAGCAAATGAAAAAATGCTTTGGAGGCAGAATTGAAAGGACTTGACCAAATGATTTACTGGAGTGATGAAAGAGGAGGATTCAGGTGAGTTCAGGGTTTCCCACTTTCATGATGAATGGGAATTGTTGTTAGAGAAACAGAATGGAAGAAAAGGAACTGGACATTTTAGGTTATGTTGGAGATTAAGCTGTGGAGTGAAACAAGAACATTTCTAAATCAGAACTGGGATATAACTACAGGAGCAGAGCAAAACAGGGAGAGCAATATAAGAGGCAGTTAGAAATAGATGTTTATAGCTCAAGTGAGGTCCAAGATAAGAGAAAAAGGTAGACTTAGGCCATCTAGATGAGAATTAAAGAGAAAACTGACACAAATACTCAGAGATGAAAGTAAAGAAAAAGAGAAAAGTTCAGCACCTGCCTGGAAAGTGCAAGGTCCTGAGTTCAATTCCTAGACAAAAAAAAAGTGAAATATCAGAATCTTGGTAAATAATTAATACAAATGTAAAGAAGAGATGGAAAGATTGTGTAAAGGAGACAGGAAGAGAGTAACAAGAGAACAGAGCACATCTAGGAGGAAGAGTCTCAAGAAAGAAAAAGAAATCAATATTGCTAAATGTCACAGCTAAATTCATACAATAAGGATAGCAAAAAAAGTTATTGCATTTGGGAAATAGGATGTTTTCACCAATGACCTTTGAGACCAAAGAGACCTTTGAGATCAGTACCACAAAGGCAGAAGTCATACTTCATGGTAATAACATAGAGAAGCAGAAGTGGAAACACTATCTCAATAAATTAAGTGCATAAGAAAATAACTTGGCGATGAAGGAAATAACAGTTGGGTAGCAATTATTTCAGAAAGGGGTAACAAACATGCCTGTGTTCATGTGCTTGGAACCTAAATGGGATAAAGAAAAAAAAACAAATATAAAAACAAAGAATGAGGCCAATTAATGGAGCAAAATCCTTGAGATCTCAAGAGGAATAGGACCAAAACAAAATAAGAATGAGATCTAACTGCTAAAGTTTGAAGACAGAGAAATTTGCTTTATCTCTGTGTGGGGCAGGTACAGATTCAATGGAAAGATGAAGAAAAGGAACCTTGAATGAGATTACGGGTAGTGTATTTATAATTCAACTAATCAATGACAATGTGTGCTTTTCATGCCAAGCAAGTACTTATTCTCCTGAGCTATCTCCCTGGCCCTAATGTGTGCTTTTCTTTAGGATATTACAGGAGACTTACCTCAGGATATTATGCCATAAATTGGATGTTTTTACTTGGAAGAGTAATGAATTTAAAAAACCGTGGGATATGGAGATGGTGGATAAAACTTACAGCTCCACAATACTTGATAAAAGATCTTGCCTTTTAACCAAAGACTATAGAAATTCTTTTCTGTGCATTACTTTTGTTACATAATTTAAATGCAACATTCATAATTATGATATGAAAGAACTGAAATCACGGTTAGGACAATGCCTGAAGACAAAGTTGTTTTTAAATAACGTTTGCAGTCCCAGTATCACATCTGAAGAATTCACTCCTGTAAACTCCAGTTTCAACAGGTAGAGAAATAGATTCTATTTGAGGTAAATATTACATTATATGAAGGAGAGCTTACGCCCATGAGAATGCTTTGTCATTTCCTGCAAATTAATTCACATCTATTTTAAAGACAAGAGGGCCGGCCAAATAGCAGGTCAGGGGCTGGGAGATGGATCTCCTGGCCTGCAGTGCCGGCCCTGCCCCCAGGGACCACTGAGATGGTGATTGAGACTGGGCGTGGTGGCACATGCCTGTAATCCCAGCACTTGGGAGGCTGTAAACAGGAGAATCACTACAAGTCTGATCTAGTAGTGAGACCCTGAACACCCTGTGTTCACCCTGTGAACACCCTGAGAACCTTCCCTAAAATACAAAAAAGAGACATAACAAGTAAGAAAGGATACACAGCAAACTGATAAAGTTGTTCATGGCAGGAAGATGAGCAAGAGACAATATTTATTCACTTGTGTTTGTTGTACACCAGGCATGCAATGATGGAGCTAAGTAGAAAAGCTTACTAAATGTAAAAGGTGACACTCAAATAGAGCAACTTTGTCAATATCATAGCACAATTGGAGAAAGACAGCAGATCAAAAAATGACTTCACTGAATGATTCACAAAATTGTTTTGCAATTTCACAGCTCACAGATTGTTTTTCACCGGATACATCTAGGCCTCTAATGCTGAGTTTCACTTTCAAATGTCAAAGCCACCCTTCAGGAAATACACATGGCTCAGCCTGTTGCCTTTGCTTATTAAAAAAAAAAATTGATTGTCTTTTCAGTTAGCTGTGGTGGATGAAAGGACATTAACTGATCTCTGTAGTCAGGACCAGTCATAAAAAGCCTCGGAGGGGTTCTAATTTAGTAATATGAAGCACACAGTTCTAGGTCACATGGCTTTTGTGACTCAGAATTTGCAAAGAACTTGATTAGGAGTCCTTTCCTGGTTTTGTTATTATCGAGCCTGGAAGCACTAATAACACAACAATGATGTACAAGAATTGATATAACAGTCTCAGTTTCCCTCCTCATGGCCCTGTCCACCTCTCTGTTAATATCCTTTTAGGCCTTGATCAAAAGGATCTGGAGGACACAGCAAATGCTGGTGTTTGCAGTCCATCCAGGTTTTCTCTTGACCTATTTATGTAGAGAGCACGTTTTTAGTAAAGTGTTTTATTATGACTTTGCTACTTTTCTTCAGTGAACAATATGCATATTACAGAATCAAAATATTTTCTACTTAAGTATTGAGGGTTACCCTTTTGTCTTGCCCATGCAGGCCTGATAAGGCTTTCTGCAGAAATCCCCTAGAGGAGCTTGAGAAGAGCTGCCGGCCACACACACAGTTGGCTCATTTCCTGCTCCACTGCCGACTAATCCCACAGAATAATGTACATACTACCTTAACACAGAGACATGACAGACCACGCTGGAAAGTAAAGACTTCTTTCTAGATGATAGTCAACAACCTGAAAGCCTTTATTTGTAGGTCTGTGTCATTTTGGAAATTGTGTGTAAAATCAATAGATCTTGTAGTGACATCCAGGGAATAATATGTGACTACACTGTATAATTTTTTTATTTCAAAGAGAAAAATAATAATGGTACCGAATTTCAAAACAAGATGATAGGAAATTGACAATGGTTATTATATTGCATATTGTTATCTTCAAAGTAGTTGCCTAAATTACCAGATAGAGGCATGCAAAATTGATCATACAGATGCTAATTGTTTTCAATGAACTAATAGAAATTAGTTAAATTAACTAGGCTATCTTATGTGAGTGTGTGTGTGCATGTGTGCATGTGTGTGTGTGTGTGTGTGTGTGTGTTTCCCTTTCTTTTCTCCTTTTCTCAATTCCAGTTGTTATTTCATTCTGAGCAGTTTCTTTTCCTTTTATAATATCTATTATATATTGTCTCCCTAGTATAAGAAATCTTGTATACATTTTATTACTAAAATTTCTCCATTCCTATGAATGACTGAAAAGAAAATTGGCTAAAGTTGCAAATTCGTTGAAAATAATAATGCAGTAATTGTGATTTTAAAAATATATTAGTAATATCTACACATTGTCTACTTAGTTTTTGTGTATGTTATGGTTCATTTAAAACTTTTTATTGATAAAGTATTTGGTTTAAATATCATTTCATTGCATACCTTTGCAATGCTTAGACATTTTTATTAATTTTTCAAATTTTATAAAATCATTGTTATTCATTAGTAATATTTTCAGGAATTAAAAAAGTTTACCTGGCTAAGTTATTTGAAATAAATTGGCAGAAATTATTTAAACTATCTAGCCACTTGCTTATATACTATTAGTTTTTAAGTGCCACAGAGTAATTTAAAATTTTAAAAATATATTTTATGGGCTGCCAAATAGCTCACCAGATTAAAGCCCCTGCAAGCAGGTGCAGGGGCTGGGGGTTCAATCCCCGAGCCTGCTGTGCTGGTCATGCCAGAGAGACTGGGTATGGTGGCGCATGCAGGTAATCCCAATTCTTGGGAGGCTGTAAACAGGGGGATCACTATGAGTCCGATCTACTAGTGAGACCCTGAACACCCAGTAGAGCCTTCCGTAAAATACAGAAAAATAAATTAAAACCTCTTTTGATCACTTTGTATATTTATCTGTTTTTGTTTTGTTTTGTAACTTAAAGAGTTATAACAAACTATTCTTTACAAAGCAAAGTAAAGCCTCCATAAAGAACAAATGAATAGTTGTATTTTCTTTTTGTCAAAAATATTTTGGACAAGAGCGTACGATTTAGAATGTTGATTAATGCTGCAATTAAAAATATTTTAAGCAACTTCTAGATTTGTTTTATTAACAGCTTTCCTGCACCACAGATATTGTACTCTTCCCCCTGTTTTCAGCAGTTATTTTCAATCAAAATACTGTTACAAAACCATTGCCCCCTCGATCGTTATCATTTACATTTCAAGCCTCAGAGTCTTTCTCACATTGTAGTCTTAGCATTTCCTGCGTGGAAACTCTACATTGCCATTTGGCCAAGAAACCTCTGTTAGTAATAATCTCATCACCAAGCGCAGACATAACCATCCCTGGAGCTGAAATATCTATTGCCCTAGAATCTGAAGACCATTTAGCTGCATTCTCCCAGCTCCTCAATTTTTAAGATACATTTTCACGGGAGTCTGCTGAAGATGTCCTTTCTTCCTGACCACTTTGTGTGCAGCTATCCATCTGCTGCACACCAGAGAGGAAGAGATTGTATCAGAAGGATGTGTGAAATGAGAGGTGATGTGCACAGTGCCCACAACCAGCTTTGCTTTCCTGGGTGCAAGGCTCAAACTAAGAATCCCAAGCTTCAGTTAACAAGCCCATACAAAGAGAGCTCTTGTCCCAGGCCTACTTCCACGGTTCCAGAAGCCTCACTTCCTCTAGGTAACCTGGCAACTATTTTGGGCCATGTTCATCATCAACACTACCACAGTAATTCTGAAAATGACAGTTACTGGTGTCTCTGTGCCTTGGGAATACCCATGTTCCCAGAATCACAGTGCATGTTAGCACGGGTAAACTTCTTCCTCCTCAGTCCATTGTCAAAAAGCCAAAGCAGTTATGAGCCTTGGGAAGGAAATGTCAAACCACAGCCTTGCCTTAGGAGATTTTCCCAGGGGACCTGTGAATGAGGCTTCTGAAATCATGTTGCTTAGGGCTGGAAAGTGAAAAAAAATAGTGTTAGCAGGCAGAATGACAGGTAGGACAGCTCACTTGCCAGCCAGGAAGCTTTCAGTTCTACATTATGACATCCTCTTCGTTTTCCTTGCCTAGTCCCTGGTCCATGTTTTTATTCCTTTTCCCCACTGACAAAAGTGAGCCAGGGACAAGAACGCAGGTGGAGAAGGATGCGCTATTAAGGAAATGACTGAGCGTTACCTCTGTGGGGAAACTCTGGGAAATGGCGTGGAACTAGGCCAGAGAAGGCTTTCCCTGTGTGCCACAGGAGCAGCTGAGGAATGCACGCACTGACATTCCACAGCCATTGCTTGAGGGATGTTTTTAGAGTCTGCGGACATTTTAGTAATTCTGTTTTGACACACCTTGAGCAAAGAATCCTTACAGGTTCATTCACATCAGAATAAAATCTGCATTATTCTTTTCTGCATAACTTTTTAATGTCCACCTGAGAAAATATAATTCTCTGTGCATAGAAATATAGATGATATGAGCCTCTAGACAGAGTGTTTCTTTAAAACAGTCCAAACCGAGAAGAAGAAGGAGGAGGAGGAAGAAGAGGAGAAGAAGAGCCGGGCGTGGTGGCGCATGCCTGTAATCCCAGCACTAGGGAGGCTGAGGCAGGAGGATTGTTGTGAGTTCGAGACCAGCCTGAGCTACAAAGTGAGCTTAAGGCCAGCCTGAACTGCACAGTGAGACCCTGTCTCAAAAAAGACAAAAAAAAAAAAAAAAAAAAAAAAAAAAAAAAAAAAAAAAAAAAAAA
>PVKA01019512.1:9877-31357 GCA_004027165.1 Ctenomys sociabilis | reverse complement strand
TGGTTCTTCAAATCAACACAAATTATTTTTTTCACAGACAAGACAAACAGAACTCTTCCAGGTACTGGGTGACAATTTCTCATAATGAGGGATGTTTTTTAAATTTCCCTTTACTGTATTTAGCATGTGTTTGATGAAATCATGTCAGCAGTGCTGGCTACACAGAATATGTTGGTAGAAGGAAAGGGATGAGTTTCATGAGAATCTAGAAGGTTGGCTAATGACTTCATTTTTTATTTTATGAAAAAATCTACAAAATTTTATGACAAGTTAATGATTACCTAATAATAGCTATTACAATGTATATTTTTTACCTTTAAAATAATTATTCAAAACCAAAAAGAGTTTTGTAAAAAACAGGAATACATAATAACACAAAATTTTCTTTATAGGGGCTGGGGAGATGGCTCAGTGGAAAAAGCACTTCCCTGGCAAGTGCAAGGGCCTGAGTTCAATCCTTGGTTCTGCTACAAAAAGAAAAAAAAGTTATCTCAAAATTTTCTTTACAGAGCCGGGCATGGTGGCGCATGCCTGTAATCCCAGCACTCGGGAGGCAGAGGCAGGAGGAGAGTTCGAGACCAGCCTGAGCTACAAAGTGAGCTTAAGGCCAGCCTGAACTGCATAGTGAGACCCTGTCTCAAAAAGACAAAAAAAAAAAAATTTTCTTTACAATCACTGAAGATAAACTATTAGTATCAATGAAAAATATTGGCATACACATTAATATATGTTGGAAATGAGATCTATAATTTGGAGAATATTCAAACATCTCCCTACTCCCTGTTTATCTCTCATCTATTTTCCTCTTTATTTGAATATTTGCATATGTATTTTGTGTTTCACTCTTAATTCCATGGCTTTTAATACAATACTAGGTCAATGAACTGGTAATCATTGGTAATTTTATTCATGATGTTGCTACTGAATTGTAATTTCCTTGAAAATGAAGCATCTTACCCTGAGAGCTAACCTCTTCCCCTTTTGCTCATAAATACTCAACTATGTTCAAGTACCAGAACAGTAAATGCTTCAAAGGAGTCAGAGCCTCTTCGTATCTCTGAGGGAGAGGGCTGGGTCCTTATTAATCTCATTAAGCCTTCAGTGATAATCCAAGCTCCCCTGTTAGCAGTGGGTTAGAATGGTTATATGATGTAATTCTAGTTTACAAAAACTGAAAGGAAGTCTCCTAGGTACGCTGGGAACAATTTTTTTTGTTTAAAAAGCAACTCAAGACACAAATGCCCTTTCAGCCCACAAGACACTGCAACCTGCATGCAATGCACCCCTGTTCTCTGCATAGAGAATCACATTCTCTCTACCCTGCCGCAGGTTGTGAGGCTCCTCAGCTTCCACAGCAGGTGGGCCAGACCCTTGGGACAGATCCCCTCCTATTGAAGTCTTACTTTGTGGAATCCTGACTAAAGTGAAAGGCATAGAAAGCTCTGGCAAAGGTAATTAATTACTTAGATAAATTATTAAAGAATACGATGGCACATTTCTTTTACTTTCTAATCTTAACTGATAGAAAAGTTAACTGTATAAAACAAGATTATATAATTGTATTTTGGGGCCTATGGCATATAGAAATATAATGTGTTTGATAATAACAACACAAAAAGTGTGAGTAGAAACAAACCAAGAAAATTGCACCCAAATCCCAGAGATAAAGCAAGAAATCCAGAAATGGTAAATAAGATGATTAATATAACGAAGCCTATAAATATATACTTGCTCTTCTAACTTTGCTCAACTTAATCAATAGATATTAGATTATATAAATAATAATTATAAGAATTCACTGTTGAATTCTTATGACATATTGGTATAATATGTGTAATGATAATACAATTTTAGGAGGAAGGAATGGAGCTTCATGGTAGTACCGCTTCTTTATTGCACTGAACTGAAATTGTATTAGTATAAATCTAAAGTAGATTTTGAGAGTGTAACACAGGGTTCTGATGGCAAAAAGCCACTGTAGGAAAAGCAAGCAGAAATCCAGGAATATGCTCAGTAAAGACCTTGAGCTTGAGTCTTACTCAGGGTCTTACACAACGTCCCTGTGTAACTTGAATGTCACTCAAACTACTCAGTTCTCTATCTTCTTATCAGTGCAATAGGAAATTCAATTAACTTTCCACTTTTTCCATGCTTTCTTAAACCTTCTGAGTTGCAGCTTGGCACTTTTTTTTTTCAGAACTAGGGATTGAACTCAGGCCCTTGTGCTTGCCAGGGGAGTACTTATTCCGCTGAGCCATATCCTGACCTTGTCAGATACAAAAGTTACATTTCTTGTTATGTAAGTCTTGCTTTATCTTGGTCTTAACCATCCAGCAGAAAAGTATAGAAACAAGGTATGAAAAGTGAAGCCATGCTAATACGCTGAGCTGTGGAAGGCTCAAGTCATCAGATTCAGACACTGGTAGTCTTGTGGATACCCCACTACTATTGTGGACTACTGGACTATATTGGAATATTTTGCTGAATTCATGCACCTACAATATTTAGATGGCAATGGAATACCCATCTCTAACAAAACTAAAGTAAAAAGGTGATATAAATAAGGACTGTTTTGTATTTGCATACACAAAATAGTTAGGATAGATATATAGCTATTTTCTCTTAATTCAATAAGAAGAAAGATTTGTACTAATAGTATTTGGACAGGATATCATGTCTGCATCCTGTGCTATGAATGACTACTACAAAGACAACAATATGCAATGTATTAATTGTTGCAACTCTCCTACCAACCTATAAAAAATAAAAATAAAAAAATAAAACCTGCTGAAATTCACCTAGCATCTCTGTTCTCCTTTTGTGCTTTATGTTGCTTCAACCATTGCACATTGTGGTTCTAAACCACTGTATTTTAATACAGACTCACCAGATTACTATTCTTTTGTTTCATTTCTAATCAACAGTTCTTTTTAAAATGAGATTTTCTTGCGTGATTGAGCATTCTTTTTTTTTTCTTCTTCTGTGTATAAGAAGTACTGGTGAATTTGCAAAACTTTCCTCTGGTTTTATTTGGAGTTTCATCGGTGATCAGTTGAGCTTTGAAAATTTCCATGGACTCATTTAAAGCATGTTGGCACTTGGGCTATTTTTTCAGGATAGCTTATGGGCTATGTGCTGGACGGCAGATCCACTTGCAGAGCTGTGAGACAGGTAATAGTGTTCATAGGCCTGGGATCTTTGCCCAACCTTGAAAATTTACATTTGGTGAATCTCTTGGGAAAATATTTTTTAGGTCAAAAAGAGAAGGCATCTATGCCTTTGATCTTGCTACAGTTCTATTTCTTGACATACAGGGGAGAGAATGGAAGAGACTTTAGCATGGTGAATACTTTTTGACAGCACAAATGTAAGACAATGAAGACTAAGATGCTGGTGTACTAATTTCAGAAGCCTGATTATTTGGGATCAAGAAGACAGGGCTGGTATATCCAGCTAGGGAGAAGATAAAAGATTGGGGGAATCTGATCAGGTACCATGTTCAGAAGAAGAGACAGCCACCTTCGTGTTCATGTGGGAAAAGTGGCCATGGTCCTGTTCATTGCCCAATACAGAGTTCACGAACTGAAAAAAAAATTTCCAAATGCTTCTGTTTGCGAAGCCAATTGTTCTTGAATAGAATTGTTCATGAATTGAGGTATTACATAGTGTAATCTAAAAGAAATGGGCCTGTCCTGTTTTTTTGAAGAATTTCTAGCATCCCAACTTTACTTAGCTCTTTGTTCATTAATATAAGGTCAGAAAGTTGAGTCTTTTTTCATCAGTGATGTAATATGTACAAGTTTATTAGCTAAACAAGTTATTATGAAACAATGAAAATAGCATTCAGGACTAGGCACATTACCTATAAAAGAGATATTGTCCTACTGCAAAATACTTAAAACCCTTAATGAGTTTTTAATAGTGTCAGTGCCTATAGCAAATTATTTTCCTTGGTATTCGTAGCATTTATTAAGTGTGATCAGTGCCACTGATTGAATGAGCTTGGAATTAATCTTTTACATAAAAAAAACTTCCTAAAGACAACAAGACTGCTGTGCAGGGGTGGGGGAGGTGGCTCAGTGGAATAAGCACTTCCTTGGCAAGCACAAGGGCCTGAGTTCAGTCCCTGGTTCTGCAAAAAAAAAAAATAAATAAATAAAAGACTGCTGTACATTTTTAAGGGGAGTGGGGAATTTCCATAAAAAAAAAAAATGAGTGGATGAGGATTCTCTGCCTCTTCCTTCCCTACTTAGTTGACTCTGTTTAAGTATTTGAGTCTTTCTGTCCTCTTTACCTGCCTCCTATAAAGCTCTATTTCTATTTTTTATAATTATATACTTCACTAACAACTTCAAAGTTAGGGTTTTTCTAGAAGTAGTGAAGCTTATACATGAAGCTTTATTTTATCAATGTCTTATTTAGAAGTAGTTATTAATTCTTTTACTGCAAATGTTTTTCAGTTTGTGTTTCCTCCATATGTTTCTGTATTTGATTCTTTACTTCAGATGCTATGAATTCAGAGATCTCTTTTTTTATTTCAGAAATTGATTCTGTTCTGAGTTCTTCTTTACCTTTCTGCTGTTGTTTCTTTACTTCCAACACTGTTAATTCATTCATTTCAGCTGAGCTAGTGTCCTCTGCACTTGTCATGGATGGGCTGGAGGCCTAAGAGTGCATTTTGCTCCTTGTCTTTGTCATTTTGTATAGCACTGACCTCTGACCGTTGATGTAGGGCTTTGGTGCAGTTATAACCTTAGCACTTACTGAAATTCGGATGAAGATCACTTAAGTTTGAGTTTATCCAGTTGTGCCTGGCTTGGATCTAGCTTTGTGTTCAGCTCCTTCCTGCTACTGCCCTTGGAAGTGGACCTGTTTTACCGCTATGGCACAACAGTGAACCTGTTGTGGTCCTCTATTGTGTTCCTCGCCCAGGGGGCACAGGGGAGAGCAGAAGCTCTCCCACACACTAGCCGGACCTGGGCTTGGGCTTTATCTGGGGGTCCCAAGAGCATGGCAGAAGTTCTCATTCACTCGGTGGACCTAGGGGCAGGAGCTCCGGAGGGGTGGAGGGGTCCCGAGGGTGCAGTAGAGGGTCTCACTCATGCAGCGTGCCTGGCTTTTGATCCGGAGAGGTCCTACAGACGCAGGGAAGCCGGAAGTTCTCCCCCTCCCTCACTCGCCAGGCCTGGGCTCGCTGGATTTCTGAAGCTTTATTTTAAATTGAGATCAAGAATTTCTTTCCACTGGCACACTCCCAACTTTGAGGGCCTCCAAGCAATCATCAAGAGATTCTGTGAGGTGACTGGGGCAGAGACCAGAAGAAGATTTCATTATCAGATTTTTCCCGTACAGTGTCCATATGTCGCCCTGGAGCGGAAGGTGCTCTGCTCCAACAAGGTCACACAATCAGTTGGAATATTGCCTTGGACTGTGCACAAGCACTTTGTAAAGCACTTAGTAAAGATGACCATTACTGTGTGGGAGGAAGAAGGCATTGACTGTTTTTGTGTGGGTAGAAGAAGGAATTTCAATCTATGTCAGAAAAGTGGAAAATGTTTTGATGTTAGCTTACTACAAATTAGTATAAGACTGAGGGTAGAAGTCCCTTTCCCTTTGAAAGCTGCCTTGAGGCTTCTAAGAACCACAGAAAGTCTGTGTGTCCACCGCTACCTCATTTAGGCACTCCAAAGAGTGGTGAGACCACGCAGGAAGACGGGTCCCCCTGAGAACTTACTAGGCACCTACAAACTTCCTATGAAGCTGAAAGGGAGCTAACAGCTTTATGAGTTTAGGCCCATCCCTTGGCCACCCGTTTCTGTTTATCTTCTGTGTACTGTACTGACCTCTCTCTTCTATAAGTTTAATTTTGATTTCCTCAGACTTAAATACAAGTATTCACTAAAAGCTGAGCCATTGCCTTTTTTTATAAAATTGGTCAGTGATGATGCAACATAACAGAACTGAAACTGTGGACAGACTCACTTTTCTGGGGTTGAGTTGACCTATTCTGCATGAGAGAGCATTGTCCACACTGTATTTAGTAACTGACAGAAATTGTTTCCTTCTTCATACATTCTCCTTTGGTTGTAGGGGAGGGAAGAACAACCTGATGGTACACACAGGCATGTTCATTCTGGTGGAAAAAATCAGGGGGTTAAAACAGCGGGCCAGTGATAAGAGATATGACTTGGTGCTTGCCAAAGCCCTCCTCAGGCCTGCAGTTCACAGGTGCAGGCTTTGATAGTAAGGAACTCCCACAGAGAGTGTGGAAAGATGGCTCAAAGCATGCTGTTTTCCTAGTGTGGTGGTGAAGATATCTGTGACACTTAAACTTAATTAACTGGGAAAATAACTAAGAAATCAGTGAACACTTCTGGGAATATCTGTGGGTTGCTCCAGAGAAAACTGGCATGTGAGACAGAAAACTGAGGGGGGAAGACCTACCCTGCCTATGAGCACACCACCCAACACACAGAGGCAGAGAGGGAGGAACCCTGTGCAGAGGCTCACATACTCTTTCTTTCTACTTGCTGGCCACACTGGAGTGAGAGGCTTTGCTTCACGACATACTCTCAGCCATTGTTTTGTCTCACTGTGGCCAGAAACAGTGAACCCGAGTGACCATGGACTGAAACGTCTGCAAACATGAGGCAAAATAAACTTGTCATTACTCCTTCTTGTTGATGTTTTCAGTATTTTGTCATAGTAACAGAAAGTAAACACAATTTTTCTAGAAGGCACCCCATTCTTACCACCCACACCTCCCCACCTACAACCCTATCCTCCTTCACCTGTTTTATGACTTTCACAGCACTTAACTGCCTTATGAAGTAATCCAGATAAGTTATATTTAAGTGTATCAAGATATTTTTAATCTATGATATAGCCATTCATCTTCTTCAAGAACACATACAATAACAAGATATACTGACACAATTCAACCACAACTTTAAAGTAGAGACAGAAATCTAACACAACTTCCATATAAATGATATTTCAAGTCACTGGCAACAACAATGAAAATATCTGTGGTCTCTATTATTAATGCTATGATGATGTCATTTTATTAATAATCCAAGAGAAACTAAAATTTCAGTTAAAGATTAGAGAAAAGTGAAGATAGATTTTTTTCCCCTACTGAAGTTCACAGATACTCTTTCATGCCCATAGTTCGTATAACCCAAGTGGGAAACTCCTGCTAACTTCTTCAGGTCCTGCTGACAGCTCCTTTGACAGCTATCCCAGGATAGCTTGGCAAAAAACAAAAACAAAAACAAAAAAACATGCATTTTTAGAAAAAGAAGTGATTCAATTTTAAAACATAGATTCACGAGCATTGTCCATGCCCCTGACACAATACTATCGAAAAAGGCAGGAAAAAAGCCCCCCAAAAGCAGAAGACTAAAAAACTCAACATATCCTTTAAACAGTAATTCCATTTATCTGTACATTATGAAATAAAAGTTGTTATTTGATCATACATTAATGAGACAAAGTTAAGGCTGAAAATTATCTCTATGTACTGATATCAAAGACAAGTTAAAGGCAGATATGGTATTATATAATTTTATAAAAATAATTGTACAGATTTACTGGTTTAACAATGTTATCAGGGTAGCTAGTTCCAGGGAACTTCTACTTTCTACACATTTTGGAAAACATTTTTTTCTTAATAATCTTTCATGTTGTATTACAAAAAAAAAAAAAAAAAAAAAAAAACTAACAATGACTATTTTTGAGAAAAAACAATCCCAGCTCTCCCAGGTTTCATGGCATCCAGAAGTTTATGTCTTAGTAAATGTGCAGAATACTTACTACTTCTATTAGTACTCGTATATCTGCGAGCAGTTGTAGATAAGCTTCGGGGGTTTTCCAAGAATTTCTACATAAGAAAGACACCCAGGGTTCCAAAACCACAGACTGTTGGTTTTGCTTTACTCAGACACAAACTGGTATTTAATCTCAAAACCTTTGAAACATTTTAGGGGTACTTTGGTAAAAGTCGCTGATAGTTTCTGTTACTGGGTCCCTCTACCGACCCGTTCTTCAGCTGCTCTTTCATGCAGACCAATTGCTTAAGTGATGTCCAGTGCCTGTCTTATGTTCTTGCTTACACCAGCTGCACTCCCTCCCCAAGCCTAACCTATGTCTGTGGTTGAGCCTCATCGGACTCATAGGTCCTTTAAGTCTTTTCATTATGGGAAGATCAGAGAAAAAAGCACACTTCAGTTTAGAGAGACGCTCCAGACGCAACAGCTGCGCACATTTATCAGCATCAACCTCAACGATAAGTCAGTTTGTTCTAGGAATATATGCTTCTTTAATAATTAATAATTTCTACCTTCTCTTCCTTTCATTTACACACTAATCACTTCTTGATTCGCAGAAATCTAGCTTCTGTCTCTACAAAACTTCTCTTTAGTGCTCAACAAGTTCCATGTACACTTGCCATTCTTTGCGGCTTTTTCCTCAAGATAACTTATTATGTCGGTAACTGACATAGACATAAAAATCTGTCCTTCTTCACTTCTGTGAAATCATGTTATCATCTCCTTTTAGATTTTCAGAGACTCCTTAACTTTTCAATTTTAGAATTTTCCCAAGCTCCATCTATGATTATAGAACAATAGTCATTAGTATCCTAATATTCAACATGTCTAATCCTATACTCAGCCTTTTCCTCCTAAAACCTTTCTTATTTTATTCTTAATTTTCTAATAAGAATTCTCTTTTTCTAATTGTCTAGAGCAAAACACCCTGATTTTCCATTTGCACTAGTCACACACACAGCTTCCTGCCAGAACCCTCCCTCTCACAGGCTCACAGACCCATCTTGTCTTTTAATTCTATAGTTTTGCTGCCTTAAACCCTGCAGTCCATCCAGTTCATCCAGAGCCTTATTACCTCTTACCTAGGCAGTTGTCACACTCCCTTATTCTTGCCTCTAATTTGGTTTGCCTCTATGTGCCAGGGTTTATGTGATCTTTCTAAGGCTCAAATATGATTAGGCTATCTCTTTAGTTAATTTTTTTTAAAATCTTAGATCCTGTTATGGTTTAGAAGAGAACACCGTCCCTCCCCCCAAAATAGTTTCATATCTTCAGAGGTGGGGCGTTGGGAAGGTGATTAGATTGTGGAGGTGATAATCTTACGGGATTGATCCATTGATCAGTGCTGAACTGTGCTGTTAGGAGGTGGGCCCTGCTGGAAGAGGCATACCATAGTTTTTGGAAGATATATTTGCCTCCCCAACTCCAGGCTTGCCTCTCTACTTTCTAGTTGCTCTGAGGTGAGCAGCTGTCTTCCACTGAACCCTCCCACCACCATATTTCTACCTTGGAGACAGGCAGTGCTGGGTGGGATTCCCTGAATAGGAAGCCAAGCTAAACCTCTTCTCCTAAGAGCTGTGGGTGTTAAGCGTTTTGTCCTAACAACAGGAAAGCTAATTAATGCAGATTTTTTATTTTATTTTATTGAACTACAAATGTCAATCAGACAGTTTCAAGACCCCTTAACAACACAGATTCGATAAATTAATACATTGCAAACTGTTTTCATAATGTTTTGGTATTGTACCAGGTGCATACATGATATTATATTTACAGATATTATTTTAGCAGATATCTCTTATCAGTGAATTAAGAGTGTAGCTGCTTACTTATCTTATTTTTTATACCCGAATTATATAAAAAATTCAATAATTATTTTCCTAGTGGATGACTGTAGTACTAGAAGCCGACATAATATCCTGTCCAACCACCATTAGTGCAGATCTTGCCTCTCATAGAATTATGTAGAAGCACAGCGTTATCTATCCCAACTGTACTGTCTATACACACACATCATGATTTTTCTTTCTACACCCCTTCCTTTGTCTACACCTGTCAAAGGTTGGCACTCTATTGACATTCAACTAACTTTGGTGCTTGAACTCGACACCACAATGCAACACAGTCCAGCATTCTACAACAATAGTGAGTTATTCAAAGAAATTGTCGACCATAGCCATTTACAGCTCAGCTTAATATTATGGCCCCGCGATGTATACTTCATTTTTATACTTTTCTGCTGGATGGTTAAGATCTAGATAGATCAAGACTTATATACCAACACATGAACTTTATATTTCCTATGTGGTCAGTGAAGTCCTCTCACGGTTTATCTTGTAGTCCTGTACATTATTCTGTAGTTCCTTTGTCTGTGTCATCCATGTGGATGAGTCACAGCCAATGCTTGACCAGTTTGCTCTCTGTGAGAGCTTGAGAGGAAGTTTTCTCTTCATGTGACTCTCCCCAGGCACACTATAGAACTTCAATCTCTTTCCTCTGTGGCTCCATAATCTCCTTGTTCAGAAAATTTGGAGTGCACCTGAGTTGCTCCTATGACCTGAGTCTTCGCTGACCTTGAAAGGCTAGGGCCAAAATGTTGGCTGGCCTTGTGGCTCTTCTATTTCTCCAACTCTGACTTGTGATCTTAGGTTGTTAACCATCCAGAAGAAAAGCTGATTAGTATCCTGCAGCACATGCCATTCATTTTGCCTTATCTGACTCAATTGATTTTACTTGTTGTACATTTCCTTTTGTATTTCTGCTTTTCACTTGTTATACTAGGGAGACTATATAATATTTACACTAAGATATAACAGGGCCCTACAATTTAAAGACCCAATTCAGAAATAGGCATCTGAGATGAAGACACACTTCTCAGAGGACGAAATTAAAGAAGCAAATAAATATATGAAAAAATGCTCCACATCGCTAGCCATTCATGAAATGCAAATAAAAACAACACTGAGATGCCATCTCACTCCAGAAAGAATGGCTATCATAAGGAAATCAGCCAACAACAAATGCTGGAGAGGTTATGGGGAAAAGGGAACACTTCTCCACTGCTGGTGGGAATGTAGACTGGTACAACCATTGTGGAGGTCAGTGTGGAGACTCCTCAAAAGAATAGGTCTAGAAATCCCATTCAAGCCAGCTATCCCCCTACTGGGGATTTTCCCAAAGGATCTGGATACACTGTATCATAGAGATATATGTGTACCTATGTTTATAGCAGCGCAATGTGTGATAGCAAAATCTTGGAAACGACCAAGATGTCCATCACATGAAGAATGGTTGAAAAAGATGTGGTATTTCTATATAATGGAGTATTACTCAGCTATTAAGAATGATAAATTCGAAGCATTTATACTGAAGTGGATGCCACTTGAACATATACTCATAAGGGAAATAAATGTAGATTGTTTTTGACATAAAAGGGAAAATCCTTCCCTACCACATTGTTTACTTTAACCTATAGCTCAGTTGAGCCCTATGAAATAGTTTGCTGCTTATTCCCACTGAATTTTATATGCTCACACATGTATCAAAGTACTCAGTTTCCATGTGCCTCATGGTCATCATCATCTCCACAATCACACACCTGATATAAATCTACCTAGCTGTACATATTTTTCAAAAGTCCAAGTGTTGCTTACTCACACAGCTTTCTTTGATCATTACCTTTTGCTGCAAGTTTAAACTAAGTCTATCCAGTGGTGCTACTATCATGAAACCGATTACATGGCACATTAGACCAAAAGCTTTTGAATCGCAGAAATCACATCTTAAATGTAACTTTCTTCTACTGGGCCCCACATACTAAAATTTCCATCACTTCTTCATAATCCCACAGGCTGGCAAGCAAGGGACACATTGGCCTCTAAGGGACATTTAAGATTCAAACCATAAAAGAGTCTTAATTTCTGAATGAGGAGGCTAAGACATCATGATTTAACCCCAAACTGCTCTTCTAAAAGTATTTCTGACTGTGGTGTTCCATAGAGCTTGTGCTAAAGTCCCAACCCCTCCCCCCATGTTTCCCTGCATTCGTATGCTCTCAAATCCTCTAGCCTCATCCTACTGAGGGACAATTTAGGAATCAGCACTATGAAGGAAATTTTGTTCCTGCTAAGAAGGAATAATTTCTTCTTTTTTTTTTTTTTATCCTCAAGGCAACGTGCCTTTATTTGATGCTAACTTATACTTTGCTACTTTTATTTTTAATTGCTTCAGTTCTGCCATTGAATTACAAGGTCTCTAGGGGTGAAGAATTCATTTCATTTCTCTTTGGTCATCCTTTCCATTCCCAAGCTCAAGGTAGCCACCTGACTATACTAACCAATAAACATGTCTTAAAATAATAAGTTGATACTTTTATCTTATTTATGAAATAATTTTCAATTATGCAAGTTCCGAGAGAAATATTTCCTAACTTCTGTGTTATATTCTACTCCTCATTTACTCAAAGCTCTGAAACTTCAAGGAAAATGAAAAACATGCATGCAAAATATTATCAAACCATATAATTTATAAAGAAAGAGTTAATACCCAAAACACAAAAGGTCCTCCTATTTCTCAGTGACTAAAAGAAAAAAAAACAACCTGATTTAAAAGTATGCCTATATTGTCTGATCAAGTTTTCACACGTATAACTCACATGAATGGCTACTTTGAAGATAACAATGGGAAGCACACTATCAATTGTTACTCTCCTACATTCTTGTTTTGAAAGTTTACATCATCATTTTTATTGCTTATTTTTCTTTTCCTTAAAAGAAAAGAAAGTGAGCAAAGAAACGGAGTATTTTTCCAAAAACATGAAAATGGATAAAGATGTAAGGAAAGATACTAAACATCACTAATCGCAAGGCATTTTCCTTGTGAGATCATCCAGAACAGCTAGAATGGATTTTTATTTTAAAAAAATGAAGGCTGATGCAAATATGAGAAAGGACAGCATTGTATAATGCTGGTAGCAATATAAATTGGCATAGTCACTATGGAAGATAGAAGGACCACAGGAAGTTAAAACTAAAATTCCAATGCGATTCAGCAATTCCGCTTTGAATATATATCCAAAAGAATCATCACCAAGGCCTTAAAGAGATACCTACACTCCCAAATTCACTGCAGTTTTAGTCACAATAGCTGAGACATTGACACAACACAATGTCCAGATGAACGGCAGATAAAATACGAACTATAGACAAATGAGTGCCATTTAGCCATCAAAAAGGAGGGGATCTTGCCATTTGGGATAGAAGGATGAACCTGAAGAACATTATGAACACGATGCTAGATGAAGGATATCACACATAGAAGGACAATTGCTTTACAAAGGATAAATACTATATGATTTTATTTATGTAAATCTAGAACAAGAAAACTCTTGGATGCACAGGTTAGAGTGGATGGCGATTGCCAGTGTGGAATGGGAGCACGCAGGGGGAGGTGTGTCAAAGGCTATGAAATCTCAGGTAAGCAAGATGAGTAAGTCCTAAAAGCACTGTATGCATGCATTTATCTGACATCCTATACTTAAAATTTTCTAAGGAGGTACATCTTTTAGGTTCTTGTCATAGATAATAATAGATGAAGGGGGCAAGTGAGAGAAAACTGCTGGAAGTAATGGATTTGATCACTGATGGAGGTCAGGTACATATTTATCTCCAAGCTCACCAAACTGTGCACAGTAAATATGTACAGCTCTTGCTTATCAATCATTCCTGAAGAAGTAGTTAAAATAATAAATCCTACAGAATACAAAAGTCATATGTATACACAAAAGAGGAATGACTTATCTTGCTGTCACCGGTGCTATTACCAACCCAATGTCAGGTATAATTTAACATACGAAGCTGAATATATTTTATGTCCAATAGGCTTAATCAAACAACAAAATTCTAGTAATAGACATTATCATAGAGGTGAAATTCTTCTACAATGAAATTTATGTCACTCAAAAAAATATTGAGGAAGCACTGGGCCGGGGAGGTAGCTCTGTAGAATAAGCACTTCCCTGGCTTGTGTTGAAAGCACTGTGAGACACCTTTCTAAGCCTTGGCCTAGGAGCTCACTCCCTGACTCTCCACTGGTGCTCAGGAGTTGTCCCACCAGTGATGACAGAGCTGACTGCATGTCCTTTGTCATCCGTACCTCAGGCCTCTTCCCAGAGTGGCCCCTAGCTGACCCTTACCTCTGGGCCACCACCTCAGGCACCTTGAGGAAACATAGCAAACAAGCCCAGAATCCTGGAGGCAGAGAGTCCATCTATAACCTTCACATGTTTGCTTTTTTAAAAGTAAAACATACACAATTTTAATCTTCATGATGAAAAAAAAAGACTTCTCATTAAGGTTAGGATTAATATTAGTAAAATAGACAACTACTGAAAGCAATCTACTGCTTCAATTTAATCCCAGACAGAATGGTTGTATAAAAAATGCAAACACACAAAAAAGCAAATATTGTTAAAGATGTGAATAAAATAAACTTTATACACTATTGCTGAAAATATAAATTAGTATAGCCACTACTGAGATCAGGACAGAGGTAACTCAAAATACTCAAAAAAAAAAAAAATGTATGTGTGATTCAGCTGTACCACGCCTGGGAATATATAAGAGGAAATGAAATCAGCATACAGAAAAATATTTGCATATCCACGCTCACTACAGCACCGTTCCCAATAGCTAAGATATGGAATCAGCTTAGGTACAAATGGATCAATAATATATGATATCTATATAAAATACAAAATCATTAAACAAACAAGATCATTGCATTGGCAGGGAAATGGGTGGAGCTAGTGAACATTATGTTAACTGAAACAAGCCAAACACAGAAAGGCACATGTTTTATCATATATGGAAACAAAAAAAAAAGGGAGAAAGAAAAACAGGATGACAGGATGGACCTATACACAGAAGAGGTACTGTTAGGGCTGGAATAGAAGAGTAGGGCAGGGAGGAGAGGGCAAGGAAATTAGAAAGGAGGGCGGATATGACCGAAGCGTGATGTATGCATGTATAGAAATGCCGCAGTGTGACCCTTCAATTTATACAAATAATGTACATTGATAATTATAAAGGATGAATACGAGAGGAGGATTGTTATTGTTACAATTGTTCTACTAAGAAGATGGTGCTTTCTGACCAGGTAACATTTGTTCCAGTAAATTGTGCATTGCCTTTAATTTCATAAGAAATGAGATTAAAAAAAGGAGGGTATTGTTCAGTTTCAGATTATTATAACAAAATACCAAAGCCATTCAACTCATAAACAGAAAAAGATCATTTGGCTTATAATTTCAAAGCTTCAGTCAAAGATCAAGTGGCCTCATCACCTTGGGCTTTTGGTTGAGGCAGCACATCATGGAGGCCATCTGGCAGCATGAACTGCTTACTTCATAAGGCAACAAGTAGAAATGCTTGATAGGAAGACATCAGAGCCCCCAAGTCCTCTTTAAGGTCACACCTCCAGTTGTCCAAGTCTCCTCCACCAAAAGTTCCACCACTTCCCAACTGTGCTTCTCTGGAGAGCAAGTCTTTAATTAGCACATACCTTGGGGTTGGGGGGGAGTCAGGTAAACTTCAAAACAGTGTCAAGGATGCCAAAGAAGACAGCGATATAGGAAAAGACAAATCTGCACATGCATTCAGAAGCAATCAAATAATATAGTATTCAAATGGAACAGTGAAGCTGCCTTCTCTGGTTATTTTAAAACAGCCTGAAGTATGCATCCATGCAAGTGTATTGCTCTCCTCTCAGTCTGAATGTCCATTTTTTTTTTCTTATTGTATTTGGTACAGAGTCTCACTATGCAGATCAGACTACAGCGATCCTTCTGGCTTCAGCCCCCCCCCCCCCAGCGCTGGGATTACAGATGTGTGCTACCACACCCTGTCTTGGGGGCATGCTCAAGAACCCTGGGGGCAGAGCCAGCACAGCCTGTGGAGCCAGGGATCTAACTCCGGTCTCTGCACTTGCCTAAAGAGATGCTTAGTCCGCTGAGTTATCTCACTGGCCCTGAATGTTCATTCTTGTGGAAGGACAAAGAAATTCCAACATTCTCTTCCGACATTCACCAAAGATAAGCAGTGCACTGATGGTGGTTGAACTTGCTGGTATCAATGACTGAATTCATTTATCTCTCCAAGTATTACTCAGCATGCAATACCTTCAGTAAATAAAAGACTTCAACCTCAGACAATAACAATGCAAGGGAATGTAGGTGTGGGTGGAGTTTGAGAGTTGAGATGAGGTCAGGAGGGTAAAGAGAGGAAAGAGAAAGGGTGCTATCAAGGCAAATCCCTTTCTTGACATTGGGTAGGGATTTTTTTTTTTTTCTGTCTGAAGTATCAGTCTGCACCAACTCAACTTTGTGAGGACTGCTTGTGAATGTTACCTTTTGTTAAACCTTGGAGGGGAGCACAGAAATGTCACACTCTTGTGGGGCCATCTATTATCATACATGGAAAATCACAGAAAATGTTATTACCAATGATGTTTTATAAACAAATGATTCCAAACGCCTGCTATGACTAGTCATAGTGAAGATATTCGGGAGCTGGAATATTTAAGGATTTTCTGGAGAGGTCATTGCCTTTGGAACGTAAACTATTTGGACAGGCAGAGTATAAGCATCACTATATTAGAAGTAGTTTGGGAAAATTAGAACTTATTCACCTTATAAAACACTGGAGGGCTGGGAATATAGCTCAGCCGCATAAAGGCCTGCCTGGCAAGCACAAGGACTTGAGTTCAGTCCCCGATAATGCCCCCACCAAAAAGAATCAAACAAACTAACTAAAAAAGAAAACACTGGAAAGTTGAAGTCTCTGAAGATTTTCTTCAAAGGTCATTTTGTTTTGGTCTTTTGTTCTATTCCATTTTCCTTCCTCATGATTTAAAACTCTCAATAATAAACTGCCTTTATGTTTGAGTGCTGGGGGTGGTGTCCACATACCAGTCATAACCCAAGAAGGATGAGGAGGTTACCCATGAGAGAGGGTGGTCTGCTATGAATTCTGGAGCTTGAATGATATTTGCAAGGCTTCTAAACTGAGTGTGACTCAGAGGAGAATGGGGCTTTCTTGAGTATGTGAGCTACACAGCTTTACAACCTATTAAATAAAAAAGAAATCTGCAAGTCTGTGTTGATCTACATAAATGTAAAAATGAATACTGTAAGTGGGATAATTAAGTAGCCTCAAAGTATTTTTTCCATAAGTACATGTGAAATCCAAAAGGAAATATAATAGTTTTATAGTGGGTAGGCCTGATGATACCAGCTTAATGAAATGATCAAATTAACACCACCAGTAATGTGAAAAATCAAAACTGCATGCCATGTGATAGGAAGAAATAACAATCAGCCAGTATCACCTTGGTTCTGTGCCTGCCAAGTAATAACTTGAATATAATCATGAGGAAACATCAGACAAAATCAAATGGGAGGAGTCTATAAATTAACAAACCTATGTTCTTCAAACACGCTAGTTAGGGAGCTAAACATGGAAGCAAACGAAGGAGATCTGACTAAGTGGAGTGTGTGATTTCCAACCAGGTCTTTTTCCTATGGAGGCCACCACTGGGTCATTTACAGCAACTTCCGTGGGGCTTAGCACTGGATGGAAGCAACGTTCCCGTGTTGATGTCTCTATTTTAACAGTTGTTTTGTTGTTGCATAGGAAACATCCTCATTGGTTAAGAGTACACACTGCAGGTTTTGGAAGTGAAAAGGCATCCTGTCGACAGCTTTCAAATGCTTCAGGTAAACATTCCAGTCTTTTAACTTTGCCTTACCTCTGAGATAGTTTCAAAATGCAGAAAGGTAACAATCAGCAGCATACTGAGCCGGGCAGGGTCTAATTAGTCTTAAGTGGAGTCTCCGTTGGGAGACGCAGTGCGGAAAGACACAGGACAATGATGTCAGCGTGTGAGATGAGATGAGGATGGTGGGCGCTGTCCTCACCTTTCATCTCCCGCGTAGGCTACCTCAGCTGTGACTGGAGGGGTGACGCATTGTTTGTTCACAGCAGAGACATCATGGTGTGGGCAGGGAAGCACTTTCTAGTTCTGACTCAGCAGGCAAAGCGAGCTTCCTCTTAACTCTTCTACGTAAAATAATTTAAAGAGCCCTTCCCCCTCAAACCCATTCCCATAGGGGTTACACCAGTTGTCTAACCAGCTGTAAGGCTAGTTGTGTGAGGGACCGCTGCTGAGTTGAGGAAGTTAAAGCCTAAGTTGACCTGGGCCTCTTTGAGATTCTTTCATTCCTGCCTCTCTGGTTGCCATGAACATTAAATGAGATGTAAATACTATGTAAATCCCAATATCCAATGGCTATGTCCCATCAACAGAGCTCTCATGAGGGAAAATGAAGTATCTGAAGTTGGTTTTGGTTCCCTTCTTCCACTGTCCTTTTTCATGCTTCTTGTGGTACTCTGAATGTACCTTAGACCCAGTGTTCTCAGTAGTCCCCTGGACAAATCTGCTTTGACCTATGAAGAAGCATTTTCCCCATTTCTTTTATCAAAACTCAACCTGCTCATCCAGTAGAGGACAAGGTGTGTTCAGTGGCCTGTGGCTCACAGGCCAGCCCTGAATGAGCAAACAAGACATCTGAGATAAATTCCCTGCTTTTGAAAAGCTTGCACGCAAGTTGAACTGTTAATACTTATGGGAAGTTTTCATTTTAAAGATGGATATACCAAAGGATTGTTTTTGATGTAGATGTATAAATATCTAACAGGTGAATGTCATGGGGTGGAGCATGGTTTGAGGGTAAGAAGGGATGCTCTGAGATGAAAGTTTTTTTTTTAAACCAGATCTCCGCAGTCCTCATCGGTAAGTGCAAATAATTATGCTATCAGCTCGTGAAGTTGTTGGATGATTAAGAGTTGATGCTGGCACGATACATAATAGGTGATAAGTACGACTGCAAAATTAGGAAGCCACAGAGATAAAACATTCTAGGGAGCCAATGGCCCTGTTCCATGAAGAAACAGATGAAGAAGAGCTCGAGGTATTAGGAAAAGAGAAGGAAAAAAACTAGTGTTCTACCACACATAGGTCTCAAGTTTAAAACCTTTATACTCTGAATTAGTGCTGTCTGTGAAATACCTTCATTCACAGCAAAGCTTCTTCTCATACGAGATATGTATTTGTAAATGCATCTACTGAAAGGCAGGAAAATGAAGTTTTGTCTGACATTGGGGAAACCACATTATTTTTGTTGATTTTAATTACAGGTGTACTAGAAATTCCTTGGGCACAAATATTCATAGAACTGAGAACCTGGGACTGAGAACGGGGCTGAGAAGTGCAAGGTTGCAACAGCCTGCATCCAACTCTACATCTGTGATGTCAGCTTGGATCACCATGTACAGGAGCCATGTTATGGACACTCTGGCTTTACTGCTGGTAAATTTTTTTCCTGATGGTTCCTACTCATGTGCTTGCAAAGAGTGAGCATGAGAGGAAGAACTGAGAGGTTCTGATTACTGTCTTGGCTTCTTTCACTTAGAAAAGTACACTTAATAGTTTGTCATTTTGAATTGGCTGAGCATTTTCTCAGGATTATGCTGAAGTTGTGAATTTGGGGACTGAGAACAGGATGGGGCAAGGTATCCTTTTCATCACGTTCTAGCTAACATGGTAGCAACACAATGCAGCACTGGTGGTGTTAACTTTGCCTGTTAGCTTCAAGGGATGTCTACCGGGTTTCCTTGCTGTAAAATTAATATTTGCTCCTGTCCATACTCCATGAGAAGCAAAGCATCTAGTCCAATCTACACCTCAGGGTGGGCAGTTGACCTCTGCCTCCTATAAGAAACGGTATTAGTAGATCTGGAGACAGACGTCATTCTGGTTCGTGTCTGGATGTTCCCCCAAAGCCTCATGCAGGACTTTCTCAGGGAGGCTGGATCTCAAGCGTGCAATGCTGGGATGCAGGGTGGGGATTTCTGGAGCCATCTACTGCTTGGATTAGCGCTGCCCTAAGCATGGGAGAGCATAAAATATAAGAGGAAAAAAGAGGTTTGTTCCTACTTTGCGTGTTGCTTTTCCTGTCTTCTGCTTGTCACGTGCCCTACCTTGGAGCCAGCTGATTGCGGGCTGAGAGCCCTACCAACTGTGAGCCTACTAAACTTCGTCCCCTTTAACTTTGGGCACTGGACATTTTGTCTCAGCAACAAGAAGAGTAACTAAGACATGCTATAACTATTCCTGCCACTTCAGTCAGTACTTGGGGGTTACTTTTAAAACTGTGTGAACATTTTATTTTCCTTAAAGTTTTGGACACTGACTTTAAAACTCATAATAGGGTTGGCCAAATAGTTCAGTGGATTAAAGTGGACCCAGCAGGGGTCAGGGTTTCAATCCCTGGACCTGCTATGCTGGCTTTGCTCCTGAGGTGAGCTGAGACGGAGATTGAGACTGGGCATGGTGATGTGTGCCTATAATCCCAGCACTTGGGAGGCTGTAAACAGGAGAGGCACTATGATCCAGTCTAGTAGTGAGACCATGAACACCCTGTAGACCCTTCTCTAAAATACAGATATATATATATATATATATATATATATATATATATATATATATATATATATTCATAATGAACCTGCAGCAACTATCACTCTGGTATTCTGATGACAATCTTGTGTTTTCTTCATTGCTTCTACACTTATTTTAAAAGCCTTTATAAGGAAGATTTATTCCTTCTCCATTTATCTGTTTATTCATTTATTTCAAGATATATAAAATCAGTACAGATAAGCTGGATATCATAGGCTCATAGATACTAATTCACTTACAGTATTTATCTAGAAATAGTTTTACATTTTCATAAAAGTTGGAAGGTTCCTATTCATCCTTCCCATGGTTTCCCTTTCTCTTAAAGACATTGTCTTATACCATCATCATATTTTGCTGAAACTAAACAATTAACTTCAGTATATCACTATCAACTAAATCCTTGATTATTTAGATTTCTCCTTCATGCCCATTAATGTCTTCTGCTACTCCAGGAGTGAATCTAGGACCCCAATACTGCATTTTGTTATCATGTCTCCTTAGACTCTCTGAGACATGTCTATTCTCTTTGTCCTTAAGGGAAGCTGTGTCAGGCATCTGTGATACAGTGTGATTCATGTGACACACTTTGTATTCCATCTCAGTAGCTCTTCAATTGTTTGATTTTCTTATTTTCATACAGTGATCTTTAGTCTCTGCGAGGTACAGTTTGAGCAGAATCACAACGTGACGTATTGACCATCCTAGAACCCTGAGCAGAGCTTTATCTCCTGCAAGTTCCCTTGTGCAGACCAGCTGGGGTCGATCCTCCCACTCCCACAAACCCCTGGCAGGCATCTATTTCCTTTGCCCTTTGCAGAGGGCCGTATAAAGAAAATTATGCAGAATGAAGCTCTTGGGATCTGATATCTTTCACATAATAAAATTCATGGAAGGGTTGTCAAGGCTGTTGCATAGTTCAGTTTTTTACTCATTGAATCTATTTTATGAATGTTCTATAGTTTATCTACTTATTTCATAAAAATGATAATTCTAATTTTTATGACTATTCATAAAGCACAAAATACATTTTTGTGTAAGCTTTTGTGTGAACATTTTTTTTTTTTTTTTTTTTTTT
>PVKA01019511.1:0-41941 GCA_004027165.1 Ctenomys sociabilis | reverse complement strand
ATATATATATATATATATATATATATATATATATATATATATATATATATATATATGCAAAATTACACAATTAGAACATAGTTATGTGTCCGACAAATGGGACTGACTTCTGAGAGATATAGCATTAGACAACATTGCCCTTGTGTAAACATCAGACAGTGTACTTGCACAAAGCAAGGTAGCTCAGCCAGGGATGTGGCGCAGCAGAACAGCACCAGCCTGGCAAGTGTGAGACCCTGAGTTCAATTCCCAGTATAAAAAACAAAGCAAGTTTTCAGAATTTTAGTTATTCTTTCAGGTTCTTACACACTAAGGAGACAATATAATGTCTGCACATGCAGGACTGATTTTTTTCACTTATGAGTGTGGTCTCTAGTTGCATCCATTTACCTATAAAAGCCTGGAGTGTATATCTTTTGTATAGCTGAATAATACTCCACTACATAAAAATACCACATCCTCTTTATCCATTCCTCAGTTGATGGGCATCTGGGTTGCTTCCAAGATTTAGCTGTGACAAGTTGTGCTGCTATAAACATGGGTGCTCGTGTATCCCTGTGGTATGATGTTTTCAGTTCTTCTGGAAAAATAACAAGGAAGGAGATAGCTGCAAAAGGGAAAAATCTGTTCAAAGGTAAGGAACAATGAGAAAAAGAATGAAGAAAGGAAAAGGAAAGAAAGAAATATATGTATATTTATTATTTCTGCTGGTCTATTGAAAGAAGTTAATTCTTAATTTTTTTCTTCTTAATTTCTTGTAAAAAATTTTTTGACAATTTGTCATGCTTATGTCTGGTAATCTAGACAACTAATTTGAAGATAACCTTGTGAAATAACTATTGTTGAATTCCTATTATGTTTAATGAAATTCTACATCATTTCTAATATGTTTTACTATCTTTTTTTCATTTATGCATTTGGTACAGGGTCTCACTACACAGCTTGGACTCATAAACAGGATCCTCCTGCTTTCAGCCTCCCAGCACTAGGATTATAGGCATATGCCACCAAGTCCAGACTCAGTGGTCAGCTCAACATGCCCCTGGGGTGGGGCCAACGCAGCATGCAGGACCAGGGATCAAATCCTGGTCTTGGCACTTGCCAAAGCAGGTGCTTAGTCCACTGAGCTATCCCACTGGCCCTAGTCTCTCTCTCTTTTTTTAAAAGTAGGGCGGTGGTGATATCACTAGGCAATATAATCTCCTAAGCCCACTGTCCTGTATATTGCCTTTATTAAGTACCTAGGACAGCAGCATTTTCACCTTCGTGAGACTGTGCAAGCAACTTCAATGCTGGTCACTTGTAGAGAAAGACATTGTCGCTGGGGGGAGAGGGTGTGACACAAGGACACATCCATTTACAGAGTCAGCCGTGACAGGAAGGCAACGACACCCACATGCGCGCTGGGTGCTCATTCTCGTGCACACTAAACTTGGGCCACATTAGTTGAAGGAAAGCAGCGAGAACAAGGAAATGATGCCTGCCTCTGTTTCCCTTGAACTAGACAAGGTTCTGGGAATCAAACTTTAATCTTTGTTAAAACTCTCCTACAGCTGGGCGTGGTGGCGCAGGCCTGTAATCCCAGCACTTGGGAGGCAGGAGGATTGTTGTGAGTTCAAGACCAGCCTGAGCTACAAAGTGAGCATAAGGCCAGCCTGAGTTGCATAGTGAGACCCTGCCTCAAAAAGACAAAAAAAAAAAAAAACTCTCCTACAACTATGCTATTTACAATGTGCTCCAAACGGCAAGGCCACGTATGCTATGGTTTGTTCCCAGCGCCAGGAAGATAATTTCAGAGACTGAGGGTCTAAGTCCAGTCATTTCCATAGCAAGCTCAAACTGAAGCAACTTCAAAGCATGTGACTGTGACCTTAATTTTTGAGCAAGGCAGGGCCCTCTCCAAGCTTCGCCAAACTTCATGGTAGGGAGCAGCTGGTGCAAGTTGCATGTGTGCTATGTACTACAGGAACAGATAAAACATGCGTGCTATGTGTTACATTAAGGTAAGTTTGCCAACAATAATCTAAAACTAAAAAGTATATAAAATCCAGAACACATTTTTCTCATGAAAAGACAATTTAAATTTAACCTTACCTGCATGGAATATATCAGTAGCCCTCCAGATGGAGAATCGAAGTCAGATTTTTTTTCAAGATATATTTGTTTCATTTTAGATACACGCTACAAAAAATACCTTGAAACTGGTTTAAAAATCTTTTCTACTGAGCACGGTGGCACACACCAGTCATCCCAGCATTCAGGAGACTGAGGCAGGAGGATTGCACCAAGTTTGAAGCCAGCCTGGGCTACATAAATGAGTTTGAGGCCAGCCTGCACTACACAGTGAGACCCCCATCTCCAAATAAATAAATAAATAAAACTGTTGATTGTCTCAATGAACCTCTATAAGATTTACTTCCTAGTGTGTCTCAAAATAAAATGTAATCATTAATAGTCAGTAATCCAGTAAAGACTTAAATTAACAAACCAAAAGTCAGTTCATTGTCACAATCAAACTTTGAAACACTCAGAGCCAGCCGAATCTAAGCAGATTAAAGAGCCTGCTTAGACAGATGCAGCAGCTGGGGTTCGATCCCCAGGCCTGCCGTGCCAGCCCCGCACCCAGGGCACCCTGAGACCATGATTGAGACTGTGCATGGTGGCACGCGCCTGTAATCTCAGCTCTTGGGAGGCTGAACACAGGCGGGTCACTACGAGTCCGATCTATATAGTGAGACCCTATAGACCCTGTCCTAAAATACAAAAATATATATAAATAAAATGAAATACTGAGATAATAACAGTTCATTCAACATGTGCATGTAGAACCCTAACATAGGGAATTGTGCTATAACTTCTGTTGAGATGTGGTTGCAAAATATTTGGAAGTACCACAGTGATTCTCTATTTAATCTGCTATGCACATACTTTCAAAGGATGGATACAGGTCACCTAATTCTATTCTTTTTCCTATGCTTATTCTCATTATGTTTATTAAATTTTAATGTTACATTTTTTATATCTACCACTTAAAATCTGGACTTCTGCCTTATGTATGTTTTAAATAATTTTTCCATTAATTTATTTTATTTTATTCTGTATAAGTGTTGGTTAGTGGTGGATTGGAAATAATGAAAAATTATTCTTCCTCACTCAGAGATTGGGAGAAAAAATGCTACAGTGCATCTGGCACATAGGAAAGATGGTGAGAGTTTTGAAATGGTGTTTTAGGAGGAAATGTTAAAAGAATTGAAGCATTTTCCCTGTGTCATCAAATTACCCGAAGACTGCAGGTTTGCTCTGCTCAATCCCATGATTTGCGAGACAGGAGCTGCAGGGTACCGTTTTCCTTCGGATGAGAAGCCTTTCACCAAACACTTGATCCAACGGCATCCCAACCTCGGAGCACAGCGAGAATTCAGCCCCGCTCGCAATCGCCTCATGGCACCGGCATGTGAGGTGACGATGGACTTGGCTGCCCTAGAGGCCAACATGCCCCTGGGCTTCGCTACGGCACCACTGACAGCCTGCCCCGAAACGGTCCTACTGCGCCTGGAGGACCATGGACAGCTCCCAGCACCTTCTGGGAGGATGTGGGCGAGGGAGTGGGATCCTCCTCACAGGCCTAGACTAGAGCCATATTTTTTTTTCTTTTATTTATTTTTTATTTATTTATTTATTTATTTATTTATTTATTTATTTGGTATAGGGTCTCGCTACACAGTTCAGACTCGCAGTGATCCTCCTGTCTCAGCCTTCCCGGGGCCAGGATTACAGGACTGTGACACCACATCTAGTTTCAGAGGCCAGCAGGGCATGTGGTACTGGGAATCAAACCCGCATCCTTGCACTTGCCAGGCAGCTTAGACAATTGAGCCATCTCCCCAGCCCCACAGAGCCATAATTTAAAAGTGTTATGTAACTGTATTTTTTTTAATGCTGTTCTGCCTGAACAAACCTAAGAAAATCTGATTGTCACAATGCAATAGAATGCCATTGTATTGCACTTACAATGTCAGTACGAGGATACAGTGCAAGCAGGGAAGCAGAAAGAAAGTGTAACAGAAGTAAGAGGCACGGTGTTCTTCATCATTTTGTGCCAGAAAGACTACACATGCTGCTTCGAATTGATGCATCAATAATAGAAATGTATCGAAGTCTTACAGCATAAGTCCTCCTCCCGCTCCTCCTCCTGCTCCTCCTCTTCCTCCTGCTCCTCCTTTTCCTCCTGCTCCTCCTCTTCCTCCTGCTCCTCCTCCTGCTCCTGCTCCTGCTCCTCCTGCTCCTCCTCTTCCTGCTCCTCCTCTTCCTCCTCCTCCTCCTCCTCCTCCTCCTCCTCCTCCTTCTCCTCCTGAAGTGCACACTTGCAATATACAACAGTTATTGTCAGTTTGGGGGACCGGTGTATACATCAGGTCTTGATCACTTTCAAGCCCTTTCCCCTCCTCCTCTCTTCTTACCGCAGATCCTTTTCCATCTCCAAAGAGTCAACCTCCCTGTTTCCTACCCTTTTCACTTTATTTTACTCCTCATTGTTATTTTAGGTTTCTCATATAAAAAAACTCATGTGACATTTAACTTTCTGTGTCTGACTTACTTCCCCTAATGTTATGGACTCCAGATCCTCCAGATGACATAGTTCATTCTTCTTATGGCTGAGTAACACTCCATTGTGTACACACTCCACCCTTTCTCTATCCATTTGTCTGTTGATGGACATTAGAGCCTAGCTTCTTAGCCACTCTGCTTGCTATGTGTCTCTCTGGCTCTGGCTCTTTGTCTGTCTGTCTGTCTGTCTGTCTGTGTGTCTCTCTCTCTGTCTCTCTTTCTCTCTCTCATTCCTCTTCACTACTCACTATAGGTCAACAAATGAAAAAATCAAAAGGGGCATAATTCATCATTTCCAACCTAGGTTGAGCTCGATCTACAGTCCATATTATTTCCCAGTTTTAATTCTAATCACTCAGGTTACAGCAAGTATGCACGGTATGCCAAAAGAGAAGCTGTCTGAAATGCTGCGTGTAATTTAATTTCTGATCTGATGATTTTAAATTCTGTAGTCTTTTGGAAAAGGGTGCATAGCTTATGTAAACCAAGTAACAAAGATAACCAAGAGATAA
The DNA here is from genome assembly GCA_004027165.1 of Ctenomys sociabilis. Classification (NCBI taxonomy): domain Eukaryota; kingdom Metazoa; phylum Chordata; class Mammalia; order Rodentia; family Ctenomyidae; genus Ctenomys; species Ctenomys sociabilis. Next base: position 36,821 of record PVKA01019511.1, on the reverse strand, counting down.
TAGAATCAGTCTTCCATAACATGCCACTTGGGATGTAGCTCAGTGGTAGAGCGTGTACTTAACCTACACAAGGCCCTGAGTTTAATCGCAAGCACCAAAACCAAAAGCAAATTAGATATAGATGTATCTCCAAATAATATATCAACTGTATATATGTCACTTGCATTTTTGTTTATTTATTTATTTAATGTATTTAGCACAGGGTCTCACTACACAGCTTGGACTCATAGTGATCCTCTGTTTTGAACCTCCCCAGTGCTAGGATTACAGGTGTGCACCACCACGCCCAGTCTATCACCTGCATTTTTATTTGTGAAATTTTTATACAATAACTTAAGTAGCATGTTTAAACAAATTTTAAAAAATGTGTTTGGTTGAAACTGCACTCCAGCCCTGTGAATACACCTACCACTGCAGGACATCTGGACTTTACAAAGAAAATAAGTTTCTTACTTCAAAAAGAGTGCTTTAGAAAGTACTGGGAAGTCTCTTCCTGAGGCCATTACTGTGTCAGTAAAACTTTCTGAGAGTATTTTTCAGCAGTAAATCTTTGGAGTCATAAGCTTATGAATGAAGACTCTATTAAAGACTTCGAGATTTTTATTGCCCATATTTTTATTTTACAATTTTTATTGTTTTGGCAGGAATTTCAAGTCAAAGGAAGTGTGTTTCCAAAGTCAGTCTGAACAACATCGCATTAGTCATTTCCTGGTAGAAACACTTATATAAGAAAAAGAATTCCTTGTTTCTGTAGTGCATTATCATAACATATTCTCTTACTACTAGTCATCTCCAGAAATGCATTTTTACAGATAAACACTAAAGTCTTCCTATTTTTCAGGTTTTGATAATTTAATAACTGCTGTTTACAATTTTTATTACTGTTCATAATGAACTGACCATTCCTCAGTGGAGAAATTTGCAGAGATATTTGTTAGGATTGTCCCACTTATTAATAAATACTTTCTACATCAGGATGTAGCTGTGACTACAGTGTGGAGGAAATGCCTGCTGGAGGCACAGCACTCGGACGGCTTGATGCAAAGCCCAGTTTTGTTGTATGATCGCTGTGGGAAGATGAAGAAATTAGACAGACTGGATGAACACAGGGCACCATGGTTGTGCTGACGATATGTGGAATACTAGCATAAAATTATTGGCTTCTAAGCACCATTTCCTTGGGGAGAAAAAGAAATGAAACTCCCAGGGAATTGGCTACTTTTGATTTTGGGCTTAGAAATTACAAGTGGTTCTGGGATATTGTCTTCCAGAAAGCAAATTTTGAACATTAAAGCAGCCATGTTATACAGTCCCAAGTGCCATCTTGAAGAGGCTGCTGTTGAACAAGTGTGGAAATTTGAAACACAAGAAAAGAATGATTGATTGTAACACAGCAAACAAATAAAAAATCATGTGTTCCTAGAATTTAAAAGAAAAAGAGAAATGGATTTTGGGGGGGATAGTGGGGATTTGGGGTGTTTAGGGTAGAGTTTCAACTTAATTCACTTCAGATCCCCCTGGGGATTGGTGGGGCGCACTTCCAATGTGTCTGGGTGGGTCAGAGAGGCTTGGCCTTTGGGTACACATCTGGTGCCTACAAGTAGACGCAACAGCCAGGGGTTCAATCCCTGGGCCTGCCATGCTGGCCCCACCCCCGGGGTGCACTGAGATGGCAATTGAGACAGGGCCTAGTGGTACGAGCCTGTAATCCCAGCACTTAGGAAGCTGTAAACAGGTGGATCACTACAAGTCCAGTCTAGTAGAGAGACCATGAACACTCTGTAGACCCTTCCCTAAAATACAAAATAAACAAATAAATAAATAAATGATGGGTCTACATCTGGTCCTATTACTGTGCTCCTGCTATTTCTCAGCTCACATGAACTAAGCAGCTCTGCCAGTCCTTCCACCATGATGTCACTGCCTTGGAAGCAACCCACCATGGACTAACCCCTGAACAATCAAACCTTTTATACTGATATTGTCAGGGTTGGGTTTTTTGTCTTCAAGATGGGAAAGCTGTTAATGCAGGACTGAACCAGGACCTTTCACCCTGAGCTGTATCTCAGCCCCCTTTTTTTGTTTTTCACCTTGACACAAAATCTGACTGAATTGCTTGGCACTCCTTCCTCAGGAAAAGAAGCTTTTTTTGATCTGAGGGGATAGCTCAGTGGACTAAACACTTGCCTGTCAAGTGCAAGGACCCAGATTCGATCCCCGGTACCACATGCCACACCAGCCCTGCCTCTGGGTGCACTGAGCTGGCCACAGACAGAGATTGGGCATAGTGGGACATGCCTGTAATCCCAGCACTGGAGAGGCTGAGACAGGAGGATCACTATGAGTACAAGCTGTGTAGTGAGCCCCTGTACTAAATACATAAGTACATAAATTTTTAAAAAGAAGCTTTTTCTTCTCAGGAAAACAGCAGCTAGTAAATATAAGTCATGGTGAAATTAGGCCATTCCACTTGCTATCCTAATGAAATAGTTAACCCAGGCAAGACTTGATGGATGTTAATGTCACTAGTAAATTCCAAAGAAACAAAAAGCATAATTATTACCCCACAGACACTTCACTTAACTGCAAAAAAAAAAAAAAGTCAAATGTATCTTTACACTGAAGAGATGCGATCAAACTAAATGTCATCTATAAAGGAATAATCTAACATCACTCTCTAACTTGCTGCAATATGAAATGCACAGGTTTACTTTCAAAATATTCTCACCAGGAGATTTCACCCAAATTCTGTAGGCATTTAGATCCCTTTTTTCAAACACAGTCTTGCTAGGTAATGCAGGCTGGCCTGGAACTATGTAGAGCAGGCCAGCCTAGAACTCGTGGAAACCCTCCACTGCAGCCTCCCAAGGACCAGGATTACAGGCGTGCACCACCACACACGACACAAGGAACCTATTTTTAAAGAAGAAACATCAGGCTGGTGGTCCATTCCTATCTATTCTTGCTCTCAGGAGGCTAAGGCCAGATTAAACTGTGAGTTTGAGGCCAGCCTGGTCTAAATAGTGATGACAATATCAACCTGAAATACATAGCAAGACCCTGCCTCCAAAAAATAAAATATTTTTTAAAATATAGCTAGATGAAGGGCTGGCAAGATAACTCAGCAAACTAAGTGCCTGCTTAAACAAATGCACAGTCCAAAGTTCCGTCCCCTGCACCACATGTCACACCAGCCCTGCCTCTGGGCAGACTAAGGCGGCCACCGAGACTAGGCATGGTGACCCACTGTAATCCCAGCACCGGGGAGGCTCAAAGCAGGAGGCTCACCAGTAGTCCAAACTGTGTAGCAAGACCCTGTACCAAATACATTTTTTTTTAAAAGTATAAAAAAACAGCTAGCTGGATGTGGTAGCACATGCCTGTAATCCCAGCACTCAAGAGACTGTCAGGAGGTCACTTTGAGTTCTAGGCCAGGAGAAGATACAAAGTGAGCTCAATGGTAGGCTGAACTACACAGTGAAATCCTGTCTCAAAAAGACAACTAAAAATTATCAGCAACTGCAATGAGTGGACCCAGAGTAGATCTCCATTTTGGGAAAGAAAATAGCTTTAAAGATCATTCTTAATGCAAGTTATACATTGTGCAATGTAGAATATAAAAATAGTACTTGATGATTATTAGTTATCAATTACTGTGTAACACATCGCCCCAAACTTAGTGCCTTAAAACAACAAGCAGCTATGGTTGCAGGTTTTAGGGGTTGGGAATCGGGCCCTGACCCAGCTGTGTGGCTGTGGGCCACGGTCTCTCCTGAGGGTGCACTGAGCTGGGAATGGGGACACAGTCATCCTGAGGCTGCAATGACAGAGGGTTCCCTCTGCAGCTTGCTCACACGGTGGTTGGCTGGCCTCAAGTCCCTGCTATGTAGGCCTCATAGCAGGCTGCTGGAGTGTCTCCACCACATGGAAGCTGGCACATCTTTCCCCAGGGCCTCACAGTGTGGCAAGCGCAAGTGACTACAGAAACTAAAAAGAAGCCACAGTCTGTATCCTCACCAAGCAGTCCCATTAGCTCTAACGTATTCTGTTCGCTTGAACTAATGCCACACTCAATAGAGGGGAATTAAACTGTATTCTCAAGAGAAAGAGAATCAAAAAACATGTGTTTGAAAAAGCTCAAAGGTAGGGACTAAACACAACATCTGCAACCTATTTTTTCAAATGGTTCTAAAAATATACATATTTGTGTGTTTGTGTTTGTGCATCCATGTGTGTGCATGCATGTGTGTGTGTGTGTGTGCGTGCGCGTGCATGCACACACGTATGAGAGAGAGAGAGAGAGAGAGAGAGAGAGAGAGAGAGAGAGAGAGAGAGAGAGAGTGTATGTGTGTGTGGGAAGCAAATGGGGGAAATGCTAACAAATGATGCTCCAGAAAACTGAAGATGGATGTTCCTTATCGTAGAACTTCACTTTGTCTATGTTATGGACCGAATTGTGTTCCTTGAAAACTCACACAGGAAAACCCTGATCCCTGCATAATGGCATGTGGAGGCGGGGCTTCTGAGAAGTGATCCAACTTAGAGGAGTCATCAGGGTCCACGCGACAAGATTAGTGCCCTCTGAAGGAACCCCAGAGAGCTTGATCTCTGTCTCTGTCTGTCTCTCTCTCTTCTCTCTCTTCTCTCCTCTCTCTCTCTCTCCTCTCTCATCCCTTTATCTCCTCTCTCCTCTCTCTCTCTCTCTCTCTCTCCCCTCTCACTTCCTGGCATAGCAAAAAGATAGCCACTTGTTAACCAGGAAGAGGACCTTCATCAAAATCCAGCCACTGGAAAGATACCTCAGTAGTCTAAGTGTCTAGAGTTCAAACCCCAGTGCCACATGCCACACCAGTCCCAGAACCGCAGGCGCACAGAGCAGCTATGGAAACCAGGTGTGGTGGTGCACACCTGTAATCCCAGCACTGGGGAGGCCGAGATTATGAATCTGAGCTGCTGTGCAGCAAGACCCTGTACCAAATAAATAAAAGATTAATACTAAACCCAGCCACAGCAACACCTTGATCTTGGATCCCCAGCCTCCAGAAGTGTAAAGGACAGACACCTGTGGTCTAAGCCCTGCCATCTGTGGGAGTTGGCTTGGTTTGGTGTGTAGTGCTGAAGATCAAGCCCAGGGCCTCTTACATGCGAGGCCAGCACTCTACCAGGGAGCAAACCTCTGAGCCAGATCTGTGGTAAAAGGTGCCTAACAGTGAGTCCAATCTTTCCTAGACGGTGGGTGTGAGGGCAGAAAGACAGTGGAGGAAGACTTATTGGTGCAGAGAATTAGGGGAAAATTATCACTGTGTGGGCAGCTGTCACATCTCAGTGATGTCACTGGGGCCAGAGAACACACCCACTCCATGCCCGCCCCTCAGCCTGGGAGACCCCGGGGCCTCCTCCCCTCTGGGACCTCTGGGCAACGAGCTCCAGTCATTACCTGCTCTTGAGCCCTTCTCCTTCCAGGGCTGGTTACTTTTCTCATGTGGATTTTTAGAAACTAGTTGCACTAGCTTGTTTTTGCTGTAAGAAGTGGGTTATAGGTACTAATCCAATAATAAGCTAATCATTTGTTAATGGTTATATTGTATTGAAAATATAGTGTTAATTTTCATGTTCAAAAAAAATCTGCATGTTCAAATTCTAGCTAACTTGAGCAGATCAGGCAATATACTATGTGTTTTTTAAAACTTAGAATTATGTCACTTCTTTTTGTTAATGTCCCTCGAAATTACAGCATCCATATTCTTTTATCCAGAAATCTACTTCTAGAAATTTTTTGCACTACTGTAAGGTAGTGAACCCAGAACTTTCACACTAAATTACAACCCGAGCCCCTCTCCACCCCTTCTTTATTTATTTATTTTTGCAGTATCAGCGATTGAACTCAGAATCTTGCGCTGGACAGGCAGGCGCGTATACCACTGAGCTCTCTTCGCTGTCCTCACACCTTCTTTAAAGAGAAAGTTGAGGCAAGATTGTGCATTGCCTCCCAGTTGCACAGGGAGGGTTCCAACGTGGGCTCCTCCTGCCTCAGCCTCCCAGAGCAGCGGTGCCACCACTTTCAGCCCAGGGCTTTGTTTTCTGTGACTCATGACACATGAGCAAATGCATGAAATTACTCATAGTGGCCTTATTGGTAATAGTGTATATTCTATTGCCTTCTGTTAAAAATAAAATGAAATAAAATATATATTGTATATAACAGAAAAATCTCTTATTATATACACACATACACAAATTATGTTCAGAAGTTGTATAAGAAACAAAAACAAGCTTCCTCTACAGAGAACCAAGAGGCTGAGGAGATGGGTAAGGGAAAAAGGTTTTACTGAATACCTTTTAAAAATACATTCAGAATTTTCTTTTTTTTTTTTTTTTTTTTTTTTTTTGCGGAACCAGGGATTGAACTCAGGCCCTTGCGCCTGCCAGGGAAGCACTTATTCCACTGAGCCATCTTCCCGGCCCCACTGAGCCATCTTCCCAGCCCCAGAATTTTCTATCATGGAAATGTGTTCCATTTGTTCAAAAAATAAAACTTAAACTTTTAAAATATATTTTTAAATTGTCCTTAAATTGACTAAAGTTAATCATCCTTATAAATTCTTTACTCTTAAGTATTTTTTTAAATTAAAAAACAATAGTATTGTAGTACATACCTATAATCCCAGCCTTCTGGGAGGCTGTGGCTAGAATAATATAAATTTGACCCCGACCCAGCACCCTAAGTCCTGTCTCAAAACCTAATTTACTGATAAGAGACATCTGTTATAATAATGTCTGTAAGTATAATATCATGTATGCACCTTGTACAATACCAAAACAGTATGAAAAGTTTGCAATGTATTAATTTATCAAATCTGTCTTGTTAAGGTGTCTTAAAACTGTCTGATTGATATTTGTACTTCAATAAAATTAAAAAACAATTTAAAAAATAAAAAACTAATTTATTTTTTATTTGAGACAAGGTCTCACTATGCAGTTCAAGATGGCCTTGAACTCGCAATGTAGCCTAAGCTAACTTGGAGCTCACAGCAATCCTCCTGCCTCAGCCTCCCCAGTGCTAGGCTTACAGGCATATGTCTCTGCAGCAGGCTTCAAATATTCAATTTTCATTGTAGCTCAGTACCATGCATAAAAGGGGGGGGGAATAATATCTCTTCAAAGGCCTTCACCTCACCTGCCCCCTACATGTCCTGCTGAGAGAAGCCATTTGAAACTGTAGTCTATTTCTGGAGTGCCCTTCCACACCCATTCAGCCATCTCTGCTTCTTCAAACTCATCCCAGGCATGCGTGAGTACACACACACGCACGCACGCACACACGCACGCACACTTCATGTACTGTACCTGGTTCAGCTTGTCATTCTCTCCAGCCCAGGAGGAAGCTTTGCTCTGCTCTCTGCTTACTTCAGATGCCAGCCTCATGATCGTTTCTCTGTTAGCTTTTGCCTCCATCTCATGGACATTTATAGTCTCTTCAAGACTAGCAATTTGTCCTTTCATGAGTGCGTTTTCCCTGCACAGCTCTTGAAGCTGAAAGAAACCCATCACAGCTGTCTTATCAAAATTACCCACCCCACGCACTAAGCAGCTCGCCGTCTAGACCCAGGAGCCACACAGCCGTGTGCAGCAGTGTGTGCACAGTGATCACACTGGTCAGAGGCGGCCTCTGATCTTAGCCAGCAGGCAAGATCAGCGGCAGGGGCTCCCAGGGGCCCACACCCTGGCTTCTCTGCAGAGGTGGCCGCACGCAGGCTGTGGGAGCTGTGCTCAGCCCGCGGCCAGGCACTTGGGCAGCCAGATGGCAACTGCCTCCTTAAAAGTGCCCTGACTATGAAGCACAGAAAGGCCGCGTAAGAGGCTCAAGCAGCGGCTATCCCTGGGCCAGGATTAGAGGTTCTTTTGCTTCCTGTGCCACCTATGGGAACTGTGAACTGGAGCATTTGTAAGATTCAGGAGGAAGAAAATCAAAGCCAGTGGGCTCCCCAAGAGAAGGGCACGAGCCACAAGGACAGCAAGCTCTCTCTGCGGGCCCATGATGGTGCCCAAGGGAGACTGCAGAGACCCACAGGACAAGGTCAACATGCTATGATGACCTAAAAGCGACATGTCTCTTAGGCCTCAGCGCTCGGCCTTCCCCAGCTCAATGTTGTCCCCTCTCTGTGGACCATTCTTCGCATTCGTATGCTCACACCTCAACGCCCTCCAAAAGTCCGCACCTCCAAGGACGCTGATGGGTCATCTGCCTAAGTCAACACCCCACGCCTCCGGTTCCCATTTTCTACCACTGCATCTTCATGAGTTTTTCTCCATGGCACCTTCTATCACGTGCAACAACATTCAAGGCTGTTAATCTCCTCACCATCTTTACCACAGAAACTTTAAAAAATTTGCTCTCCCCAACCTCAGCATCCAGAATAATGCCTGGCACATAAGAACTCACTAATATTGAGGTGATAGGTGAATAAATATGGAAATAAATTACTAGGAATGCCCCCTTTTCCATCATGGACCCCTCAGGGTATGTGTGTGAGTGTGTGAATATGAGAGAGAGAATTTTATAAGCAAGTTTTAAAATGAAAGAACAGCTTTGAGATGGGAGAGATTTTGTTCTTCTTAGCTAAACACTATGCAGGTCAGTCTTGATCAAAACACCAGGCTTCCTGCTCTGGGGAAAGAGCTGTTTTAAAGACAAACACCTACCCAGGTAGCAAATCCAGACAGGTCAGGACCACCATAGTGACAGGGCACACAGAGAATCCTGGGCCATTAGCTGCTCACTGCAAGCATGATCTGTCTCCTTCTGGGACAAAGACTCCAAAACTGATTGTGTTCTGAGCCACAGCCCCTCCTCGAGCCTGCAGATGCCCAAGCTTGACCTTCCTTTCACACCTCTGTTACTGCAAATCTTGGGTTGAGTCCTTCTGGGCAGCATAGCACAGTGTTGATCACTCAGGGAGGATCTGCTGAAGAGCTGCTAGAGAGGGTTGATTAACCCTGCATTTACACACTCCTATCTCTGATAGGTTCTGGCCCTCGTATGAATTGCTGAATTATTATGCTGGACAAATAACAAGGTCAAAGCCCTTAAAACAATAGTGTACCTCCACTTAGACCACCTCCCCTTTCTTTCCCAACCCAGTCCTGGGTACAGTTTCCTTTCACTTTTCTGGCACTACAAAGGAGCCCCAACCAGCATCCTGGGTGTCATACATCTGCCCCTCAGACTCCGCCTGTGGCAAAAGTCCTTAAAGTCTCAGCCTCCCCCTGTCTCAGGCCAGAAGATCCCACAAGTCCGCAGATTCTCTCCATGTCTTCAGAGCCAATAAAGCCTTCTTTTATCGTTCCTGTCTCTTTACTGAACCTCAGAAAAACCTAAGAATCTCCCTTCAAGGTTGAGGACCCCAAGATAAGTCATCAACAGGACCACTGAGCTACACCCAAGAGCCACTGGCCATCACCTAAACCTATGATCACCTGGGTTCCAGGGAAGATTGAGCCCTATGTGACTGTGCCCACCACAGAGACAATTCTTTCCTGGAAATGAGACCATCCCTCTGCCATCAAGATCCCACAATTACGATACCAGGCTGAGACCATGAAGACCAGGCCCAGCTCACCTATTAACCCTTGAAAACTGCTCTCTGCCTTTGTAGGTAAGCTAGTGTGAACTCCTGTGTCAGAGTAGGTCCCCTCCAGCCACATCAGCTGCAGTACTTTCCTAACTTTCAATGAAAGCATTGTGGGGGGACTTTTTTGTTGTTCGTTTTTGAGACAGGGTCTTGCTATACATAGTTCAGGCTGGCCTTGCACTCACTATGTAGCCCAAGTTGGCCTCCAACTCACAGAAATCTTCCTGCTTGCCTCTGGGTCAGGATTACAGGCTTCATCATTATTTTAGTTTTAATCTTCATATCTACTAAAATAAGGACCCACACTCACAAGAGGCAGTAAGAGTCCAGAACCCCACTGTGTGTTTTGAAACATAAGTCCTGTATTACCAGGTGCAGTGGAGCCAAAAAAGCAGGAGACCACAGCCACTGCAAAGAGCATTCACTACTCATAGTCTCCAAGAGGCAAGCCAGCCAAGCCAGGCACTTGAAGCAGCATAAGATCCTGAGTTCAATCCCTGGTACCACCAAAAAAAAGAAAAAAGAAAATCTTCTTGCAGCTTGTAGAGTACCTGAGGGAACTTATTAGCAGAGGACTGAGAGATGACCTTTCTTCTTTTTTTTTTTGGTGGAACCGGGGATTGAACTCAGGCCCTGGCACTTGTCAGAGAAATGCTTATTCTACTGAGCCATCTCCTCAGCCCCAAGATTCTTTTTTTTTTTTATTCTTCTGTATTTTAGGAAACAGTCTACAGGGTGTCCAAGGTCTCACTACTACATCAGACTCATATTGATTCTCCTGATTACAGCCTCCCAAGTTCTAGGATTACAGGCACAAGACACAACGCCCAGCCTCAGTCACTGTCTCAGTATGCCTCCCTCCCGGGGGGAGGAGGAGGCCATAATGGCAGGCCCAGAAATTGAAGCCCTGGCTCCTGCACCTGCTTGCAAGTGCTTTAATCCACTGAGCTATTTGGCCAGCCCTGAGAGATGGCTTTTTAAGAAGAGCCACAGGAGGGTCTGGGGGTGTAGGTTAGAGGTGGAGCATTTGTCCAGCTGTGTGGGAGGCCCTGGGTTTAATCAGCACTAGGGGAAAAAAAAAATGAAAGATTGTTTGGTCTTTTCTTTTTTCTAGACCAGGCTGGCCTTAAACACTTGATCCTCTGCCTCAGCCTCCCCAGAGTGGAGGTTGCAGGTGTAGGCTACAGTGTCCCAACAATGACTTTGTAAAATGAGTAAAAATGCCAGAAACATTCAAATCTTTCTGGAGGCCCTAATGGATCAATGGGGGCTTAAGGAAGTTATTCAGTCCATTTCATTAACTTTCATTTTAATGATAATCACCATTCAAATAGGCTTTTTAATATTTGGCTTTAACGTAAAATTTTAAAAGTACTATAGAACTAATCTTAACCTTATAGCCAATAAATACAATTGACACATGGGTGTGTGTGAGTGTGTGTGTGTGTGTGTGTGTGTGTGTGTGTGTCTGTAACTAAAAGGAAAAAACTACCCTAAAACATGTCATTAAAATGAATAATTATATTTGACAACCTGAGTATATTTTAGACAAAATAACTCCTTTGAGAGTAACTGATCTCAAATAATACTAGGAAGTGATAGCTTATGATCCTAGTATGAAATGCTGAATAATTATGGTGGTCATCTAATTGTGGCTGAAGTCTGTAAAACAACAGCTTAGCTTCCCAGGGACCACCTCCCCCCTTCTCCAACTCAGCCCAAGGTGCAATTTCTCACTTTTCTGGTCACCTCAGGAAAGGCCCCAATCACTCCTCAGGTATATCTAAACATCCCTCTCAAACCCCACCCCTGGCAAAAGGCCATAAAAGTCTCAACTTCCCTTCGTTCCAATCCAGAGAATTCCTTATCTTCCCAGATTCATGCTGTGTCCTCCAAGATAATAAAGCCCCTCTCCCTTTTTCCTTCTGCCTGATTCTCTGCTGCTACACCTTTCCGAATCCTATCAGGAAGGATCTTGAATTGCGGCTCTTGGAAATGATCAGATAGGCCCCCAGGTTAATTAATTAGTGCTCCACGCGGGCCCCTGTCCTGGTCTCCCGCCACCACCAATTCCAACGTCCCTTTGTGTCCCCATCAGCATGAGCCTGTGGTTATGGTCCTTTTACTCTGCATACAGACACCTTTAGAATGAGCTCTGCCTCTGCCGTCTCCTGGTCCTTCCGGTCTGGGTCCAGGCAATCCTGAAGCTGAGTTAGAAGGTCCAAGTGCTTCCTGCAGTTGTCCGAGGCTTGCTTCTTCCTCTCCTCACTTTCCCCTGCACACTTTCTACAAGGCAGTAACGGATGAGTCAGGGTTTGACACCATGCAGGCACTGCTCAGGAAACCAACACTATCCTCGGGGTATTCTGGCCTAGCAACGGGAGAGGAGACAGATTCTTTACCTGTGGAGGGAGGGGCAGCTCCTGGGTTCTGTGCAGTCACAGCCCACACTTCTAAGGCTCACATGGGGAAGGAGAGTCCCACTGTGTCAGTTCTAGAGGACCAAGCTCCCCTTTCTCTGTTGAAACCTTACCCAGTGAGCTCTGAGGGTCCTGGCTCATGGCCAAGTGTCCCTACAGTACAACACACAGAAGAAAGGGATGTTCCCACCTCAGGGAAACAGAGGTGCTCCCCCACCAGCCGAAACTATCATTGGTTCTCACATAGCCCGTATCCTTAAAGGGTCCTGAAAATGCCAGCCAGGGAAAAATAAAGATTTTTTTTTTTTTGGTCTGTTCTGAATATTTTATTTTAAATCTCAGGTTTGCTGAAATACTAGTCTGTTTTCAGTACTTTGAATGTTAAAGATTAGGAGATCATCCAAAAAAATGGACATAATTTAAAAGTAATTAGAATGATTTCAGTAATTTGCTATCATTTTTTTCAATACCATAGATAATAAACATGATTATTGCTTTTCCTTTTGACCATGTTAAGTGTTTACTGCAATTCTTTTCACTCTGTTCAAAAATTAACAAAGCCCATAATTGCATAGGCTCCTAAGCTTATCATATTTCCATTTAGTAAAAGGCATAACAAGCCCAGTGTGGAGGTCTACATCTGGGGTTCCAGCTATGACAGAGGCTGAGGCGGGAGGATCACAAGTCCAAGGCTGGCTGAGCAACTTAGAAAAATGCAATAAAAAGGCATGATGATGCAGCTCAGTGGTAGAGTTCGTGCCTAGCATGCAATGAGGCCCTGGGTTCAAATCCCAGTGCTTACGTTTTTTTAAAGTACAATAATGAAGAACTAATATTAACACACTTATGTTCCCTTGTCCTCAGCACAAGAAGGGTCATTCTTATTTGGCCTTTTGGGTTCATGAAAGACACAGTTAATGCTATAGCTCTGGTTGATTTATAAATTTTGTCGATCCCCTACCCTACCGCCAAGTTTTCAGTCTTTCTCGTTGCCAAAGTGTCTGCTAAACTATGGCCAACCCTACCCACATGACACCTGACTCAGCCAAGCTACAGGAACCGACCCTAGACACAATCACCTCAGAGTGAAAAGCTAAGTGCTTGCAAGTATTCCTCACAACTTGTCCTATAATAAATTTAATGGAAAAAACCTAAGTGTATATAGGAAACAGCAAAGGAATTACTTAACTTGATTAAGATATTTCAGAGATGAAATACAATGGATCATTAAAAATTATAAACCAAAAATACCTACAACATATCCTTCAGTAAAAGTAGTACCACACATGATCATTTGGAGGTAAATGATCTAAAAATCTGTTCCAAAATGTTCTTTATAGCTTTTCTATGGTGAGGTTTTGAGTCATCTTAAAGTTGCTCTTGACAATTTATTATATTTAAAAATTTATAATACGTATGTATCATGTTCATTTCTCCTTTATTTGGCAAAAACTGACTGGACACCTACTATGCAGTAGGTTTCAGTAAAGGTGCTAATGAAGCAACATCAAACCAAACCTATAAAACCCTCATGCTGGGGGCTGGGGAGATGGCTCAGTAGAATAAGTACTTCCCCGGCAAGTGCAAGGGGCTGAGTTCAATCCCCAGTTCTGACACACACAAAAAAAAAAAAAAAAAATCCTCATGCTCATGAGCTCAAAGATGAATGTGATAGTTATCTTTGGTTGTTAACTTTTATGTGTGTGTGTGGAACCAGGGGTTGAACTCAGGCCCTTGGACTTGCCAGAGAAGCATTTATTCTACTGAGCCATCTCCCCAGCCCTGACTGACTCAGGAGACAACTAGAAGCTTATTAAAACACACTTGCAGTGTGTTTGGTGGGTCAAAGGGACACACCCTTGGGACCCATCTGGACCCTGGTCTCTCCCTTTCTGCTCTTCCTGTGCCCTCTGCTTCTTCAATGCCATGAGTTCTGTCGCCTTCCTCTGTCACACGCTTCCACATAAAGTCTCTGCCTTGGAACTAGTTGTCCATGGTCTGCAACCTCTGAAACTGTGAGCTAGAATAGACCCTTTCTTCATAAAGTTGTGAGTATTGAATATTCTGTCTCAGCAGTGGGCAACTTGACCAATACAATGAATAATGATCAATATGTTAATACATGTACAGCATACAGTATGTTATAAAATGACTAAAATGATTAAACAGAAAAAGGGGTAAGACACATTGACAGGGGTAAAATTTTAGCTGTGGCTTTCTTCAGGGCCTCAGGAGGAAGGTGCTTCTGAGTGGAGATCTAAAGGAAGCCAGGAAACTGTACAATATCTGGTAAGAAGACTTTCTGGAAGAGGGACCAGCAGGTACAAAGGTCCTGTGGTTCAAGAAGCACCAAAGAAGCTAGCTATCTGGAATGAAAAAAATAAGAGAGAGAAAGTAACAAAACCAGATTAGGATGAACCATTTAGGTTATGGAAAACCCCATGCCTTTATACTAAGTGAGAACACAAGTCACTGGAAGGCTCTTATCTAAGATTAGCTGATTAAATGTGTTTCTTAACAGGATTGCTCTGGCTACATAAGGTACAAAGGAAAGCAAGAAAAGCACTACTACGTACTAAATGTTTCTGTCACCCCAGAACTCATATGTTGAAGCCTTAATCCCCAAGGTGGGCAATGTCTGTAGCTGAGGCCTTTGGGAGCTGATTAGGTGATGAGGGTGGAGCCCTCATGAGTGAGGTTAGTGCCCTCTTAGGAAGAGACATGAAGGAGATGATCTCTCTCCAGCAAGAGAAGACACAAGAAACCACACATTTGCACACCAGGAAGGGGCTGCTTGCCAGGAAACACATCAGCCAGCACCTTGGTCTTGGACAGTCCAGTCTGTAGACTATAAGGAAGAAATTTCTACTGCTTAAGCCACTTAGTCTATAGTATTTTTCACAGTAGTCCAAAAGGACCAAGGCCAATTTGTCACTAAAATTCAAATCAAATACTTATTGTGATAATCTAGATGAGAAATGATATTGGCCATGGGGTAACAATGCAAAACAGCCAAAAAATTAGATTTAATTTGAAGATACATAGGATTGATTGCATTTGATAACCAAGCATTAGTATGAAAAGAAAAGAGAACTGAGACTTGTAGCAAGAATTTTTGCCTGATCAAAAGGACAGAAGAATTATCACTAAAGGAGATAAGGGAACATATAGCAGGATTTAGTGAGAGCACCAGAAGCTAAATTTATAATTTACAGAGATGCTTGCTAATAACTACATGGAAATGACCACTAGGCAGTAAGATTTATAGACTTGAGTTCTGGAAAAAGGCTTACACTAGATAAGAGAATTGTGAGTGTCAATTGCATTCTGATAACTTTTTTAAAAAATCTGTTTGGTTGTTGCAGGGTCTCACTACACAGCTCGGACTTGTGATCCTCCTTATTTCAGCCTCCCCAGCACTGGGATTATAGGCATGCATCACTATACCTGGACTCTGGCCAGCTCAGCCCATCCTGGGGGCAAGGCTGGCATGGCATGTGGAGCCAAGGATCGAATCACAATCCCTGTGCTTCCACCGTCCCTGTGCTTGCCTAAGCAGGCACATTAGTCTGCTGAACTATCTCACCAGCCTCAGATCACTCTTAAAGCCATGAGACTAAATGACATAAAAAGAGAAGAGATTCAAAGACCTGGACCTGAGCCAGTTTCTTCTGTTTTGTGCCTGGATGCTCACCCAAAGCCTTACACACTTTTTTTTTTAAGGGAAGGGTCTACAGGGTGTTGAAGGTCTCACTACGAGATCAGACTCATAGTGATCAGC
Source organism: Ctenomys sociabilis (assembly GCA_004027165.1). Classification (NCBI taxonomy): domain Eukaryota; kingdom Metazoa; phylum Chordata; class Mammalia; order Rodentia; family Ctenomyidae; genus Ctenomys; species Ctenomys sociabilis. Next base: position 20,988 of record PVKA01019511.1, on the reverse strand, counting down.
CTGTTTATAGCCTCCTAAGAGCTGGGATTACAGGTACACCCCACCATGCCCAGTCTCAACTGCCATCTCAGTATGCCCAGAGGCAGGGCTGGCACAGCAGGCCTGGGGACAAACACCCGCCCATGTGCCTGCTTGCAGGCACTTTAATCCACTGAGCTATTTGGCAGGCCCTGCCTCACGCACTTTTAGATAGGGCTTTTGCAGAGGTAGCTGAATCTAGAGTTTGTGATTGGTTCACAGTTTGATGTTGAGATTCAGGGTGGGTGATTGCTACCCCAGTCCTCTGATCCAGGCCTAATCCCTGCAGACTGCACAAAAAGAAAGAGGCAGAAGGAGACTTGGTCCCACCTCCACACCCCACCCCCGCACCACTGTTTTTGCTATTTTCCACCACCCTGAACTGCTGCCCTACACCATGAGCTGCCCTGCCTTGGAGCCAGCCAACAAGGGACTGAAACCTCCACAAACTGTGAGCTAAATAAACCTTTGCCCCCTTCACTTTGGCTGTTGGGTATTTTTGTCTCCGCAAGGAGAAAAGTAACTGAGACCCAGTCAATAATTAGAAGCTGAAAGAATGAGAAAAACTGCAGAAGAAACTAGCTAGACATGGAGGACATAGACTAGTCATGCACCGTGGTGCAAGTGGTATAAGAAGGGAGCTCTCCATGCCTGATGCCGCCAGCTGTCAGGCAAGTGAGGCTGGCCACGTCTCTGGCTGTGTTGTGCACTGGTGACCTCAGTGAGTCGCTCTCATGGAGCCCAGAAAAGAGGGCGCAGAGAAACTGGAGAGAGGGAGCTCATGCATATGTTTGAGGAGAGCAGGTACCAGGAAGGCTAGTTTATCATTGTTTAAAATGGGTAAGTAGGCCGGGCGTGGTGGTGCATGCCTATAATCCCAGCACTCGGGAGGCTGAGGCAGGAGGATTGTTGTGAGTTCGAGACCAGCCTGAGCTACAAAGTGAGCTTAAGGTCAGCCTGAACTGCATAGTGAGACCCTGTCTCAAAAAGACAAAAAAAAAAAAAAAAAATGGGTAAGTAATCTGGGAGTGATGGTACAGCCCTGGAATCCCAGTCCTTGGGCAGCTGAAGCAGGACAATTACTTCAAGTTCAAGAGCAGCCTGGGCTACACAGTGAGTTCAAGGCCAGCCTGAACTGCATAGCAAGACCCTGCCTCAAAAAAGAGCAAACAGAAGAGGGGAGGGTAAGTAAAATAAATATCAAGTATACATTAAGAGAGATATTTAAGTCATACATAGAATTCTTAATATGTATCTGAGGAACTATCAGGTCCCAATTTTGTCTCTATAATCATCCTTTATCAGAACTAAGTAAGTAGGCGGGGGAGACGGCTCAGTAGAGTAAGTGCTTCCCTGGCAAGCTCAAGGGCCTGAGTTCTATCCCAAATAAATAAATAAATAATGAAAAATAAGTAGGACAGTCTGGGCTTCATGAATTTCTACCCAAAATGGCAGTAAACCCGATGAGGAATGTTTGGCATGCTCTGGCTTCCAAGTACTTTCACAATTAACTTCTGAATAAATGCAGCCCTTGATTGGCTTCCCTGTCACTAGAGCATTAAACCTTACTTAGAAGAAATCTTCAAATTATGTATGTAATATGCATTTACAGCCCTAATCCATAGGACGCAATCACACTTCGGACAGTTCTGTGTGCTGAGATGCCTGGTGATACAGGACAAAGAGGTTAGAGAAAATTCTCAAGATTCCAAAGGAATTTGAGATCAGTGGGGCTTCTTCCAACTTGACTTTGATGGACACATAAATCAAGTCAGAGTGTGTGCAAAGACGTATCTTGCACACTGCATAAGCTAGTATAACTGCCAACAAACTGAGAAACACGTTACAATATCCTTACTGTAATTTCTCCTCCAGCTCTGCAATTTTCCTCATTAATTCCTGGTTCTCCTTGATTGCTGAGCGAGCCGTGACTTCTGCTCTGATTTTTGAAGTGGCAAGAGCTGCTGCTTCTTCTTTGAGTTCCTGAACTCTGTCTCTCAGTGAGGAGAGAAGAGATGATTTCCTGGCAATGTTTTCTTTGCAGCTCTCGATTTCAGCCTTCAGCTCTTGACAGCAAACTTCTTTAGAAAGCATCTTGGAGCGGAGGTCTTGAAGCTAGCAGGAGAGAAATATAATGGGGGGGAGGATTTGACAATGGACTATTTGGAATACTTTTAAGAAATTCAAAACCAGAATTTAAAGTCTTAACTTTTATTCATGCCTTAAGCCAACTTTATTTCTCTTTTCGAACATTTGTGTGCATTACCAAAGAAGAAATTTTGCCTTAAGAATGTGCTTCACAGGGCCAGGGAGATGGCTCAGTGGAATAAGCACTTCCCTGACAAACACAAAGGCCTCAGTTCAATCCCCAGTTCCACAAAAAAAACAGTGGGCTTCACATTCTGTCTTTTTCAAAACCAAATGAGCACTGTCTGATTCGGTCTCATCCAGAAAATATTTGTGGTGGGTTCTACAGAAAGCCATGAAGTATTTCGCAGTGCTAACGCACTTTCTATATCAGCGTTGCTGCTTATAAGCAGTGATTCAAGGATGCCAAAAGCCACACTGTGAGTTCTTGGCCACCACTGTTTCCCAAGGAAATACAGACTATTCAATATTTTACTATATTTCTATAGACCATAATTGTGGGTGGCCAAAAAGGTAATATTCAGATTTCTTTTTTTTTTTTTTTTTTTTTGTCTTTTTGAGACAGGGTCTTGCTATGCAGCTCAGGCTGGCCTTAAGCTCACTTTGTAGCTCAGGCTGGTCTCGAACTCACAACAATCCTCCTGCCTCAGCCTCCCGAGTGCTGGGATTATAGGCATGCGCCACCATGCCAGGCTATATTCAGATTTCTGGGGGAAAAAAAAGAGCGAAGAAAAAACCCTTACGTTTAGCCAAAGGAAATATTGTTATTTTTGTAAGTTCTGTGGCCATTTCATCATTCAGTGGGGTCCTTGCAAGGTCCATGACATTGTGAGTTACCTCCCAGGCCAGCACAGGCATCTGGTACCACTGCGCTGTGAGCAAAGTAAGTCTAGGGAGACTCCAGAGACTCCATCCAGGTCTGATCTAGCCAGAGGGAGATGGACCACAAGCACCTTACTACAATTTCCTCAGCCAGCCGGAGTTCCCTCCTAACAGCTCCCAACAGCAAGCAACCCTCATTAAGGAAGGTATTCCCAGAGAAGCTAGAAGTCCCCCAAGCCCATTCAGCCTCAACCCAGAGTCTTCACGTGTTCCCAGGTCACTCAGAGCTACAGAACTTCCCTGAGACCAAAGACTACAGGCCATACCCCTTGCTTTTAGCAGGAATTTGAGAAAATATGCGCATAAGAGGATAGGTATCAACTTGCCCAAATTGGGTCCCACAGTCCCATTTAGAACCCACCACCACCCCCATCACTCTATAAGGTGCTAGAAAGACCCATTTTTGAGTAGTGAGGATGGACACTCTTACCTCAGACTGAGAACATTCGAATTTGACCAAAGTTGCTGCAAGTTCACTGCCAACATTTTCAGCCACATTCCGGTAGTGGTTTAATTGCTTCCGAGTGACTGGGGCTTCTAAGAGATGATCATAAATTTCCTGGTAGAGTTCCCCCATGAGACAAAAATACAAAGAAAGTTAAATATACCTTTCTGTGCAGCAGCACAAAAACTGAAAAAGTATTGTTTCAGATACTTTGGAAATGCTACCCAGAAATGTATCGTGTTCAGATCATTCCATTCTTGTTCTCAAATTTCAAAGAGAGCCAGGAGGAAGTGAAGAAACTACTGATGCAGCTCCTCAAGGTGATAGTGATATGTGGCATTTAAGAAGTGGCCTTTGAGCCGGGCATGGTGGCGCATGCCTGTAATCCCAGCACTCGGGAGGCTGAGGCAGGAGGATTGTTGTGAGTTCGAGACCAGCCTGAGCTACAAAGTGAGCTTAAGGCCAGCCTGAACTGCATAGTGAGACCCTGTCTCAAAAAGAAAAAAAAAAAAAAAAAAAGAAGTGGCCTTTGGCCACCTGGACAGCACAGCAAGACTCCATCTATTATGAGAACAATAAGAGGCTAAAAGGATAGCTCAGGGGAGAAGAACATGAGAGAGAACCTGAATTCAGTACTCAGTACTGAAGAAAAATAAAGGGAAGAGGTTGAGAAAGGGAAGAAAGGAAGAGAGAGAAAGGGAGGAGAGAGGTAGATCCTTGCTACCTATAAAATTCTCTTCACATAACTCAAGTGCTATCTGACCTCAGCCCAGAACCTGGAAGAACAAAGAATGAGACAATTTTCATTGTCCTGTCTCTAAGCTGTGACAATGTCTCATGCATTTAGCAGAGATCAACTGTAAAAGGCAGTCTCCTTCCCAGCCATTCCATCAGCCTTATACTCAACCTCACCCTCTCTCCTGGGGCCTTAGGGGAGATTCACAGAAACCAAGAGAGGAGACGGTGGAGGTCAGGGATTCCCTGCCTCCTATATAAGGGAGCAGTTCTCAGCTGTGTTGTTGGTTGCTAGAGCAAAAATGTGGGTTCCAACAGGTTGTGGTGCTGTGTGCTTCCGATCCCTGTGTGATTTGGGAGACTGAAGCAGGAGAAGCACTGTGAGTTCAAGGCCAGCCTAAATAAATAAACAAACAGACAAATACAAGTTATAGCCTATCAAAATCATTCCAGCTTCACAAGATAAGGCATATATCCAGAATTTCTGAAGAAAATTTTCCTAGCTTTTGAAGCTTGACAATGAAACCATATTCCCTAAACCCATGAGCCAAATGAACCTATCTGCAGAACAGACGTGGCACGGCTTGCAGTCCCCACATGTGAGCGCTGTCCTCCCCTTACTTTGTGTCTGCTGCCCTTGAGAACTTTTCCTCAGCCTGGAAAGAGCCCACACCCACCTCTGTGACAGCTCCAACACATGAAAGACACATGAGGAAAACACTGGTTTTTGAAAGACTATGAAACAGGCTGCACGAAGGAGAATTTCCTGAAATACTTCTCAGGGGACATAGCAGCAAAACCAGACACTGCTCACCTGCCAGTGGCTACTGTGTGAAACACTCATGAGCACCCAACAACAAACACTGCACCCCACAAATGCTAGACAAGACTTTCTGGATGCTGAACAATGAAGCCCAAGAAACTCGTTACTTGCCAGTCACTCATACCTAAGGGAGATGTGTGCTTCAGGGGAGAAGCCTGCCAAGTTTACCTGAAGCACTTGTCACAGAGCCCTGTCCCATACAGCCCACCTCAGGAGTCAGGGAGGCTTTGCCACCTCAACTGCCACAGCCACATTGCCTAAGTGAGGCCTCTAATGATATGAGAGAGAAGCCTGATGTCCCCAGGGAGCAAAGAGCAAGAAAAAGGGCCCAAGGAGACCTGTAGTCTCTTATAAATTCTGGCAAGCTGGGACACAAGGCCACAGGTTACAGCCTTTCCAGAAGGTACCCTGCCTGTTCTCTGATCCTTCACCTGGGAAGTTATCAGCTAGCAGTGTGTGGAATTTAAGTTTGGTGAATGCCAGAAGGCAACAGATATAGAAGTTTGTGTTCACAAATGTATGTTCCTTAGCCTGTCTGTAGCCCTCAATAAATGTGAGAAGATTCAATAACTCAAGGCTCACTTAGAGTAGTACTAAGCTCCTGAGACCTCAGCCATCATACCCAGAGCCCACCATTTTATGAAGCCCAAGAAGTGCCTGTAATCCTGGCACTTAGGTGGCTGAGACAAAAGAATCCTGGAAAGTTCAAGGTTAGCCTTGGTGAGAGCCTGTCTCAAAAAAAAAAAAAAAGGAAAATAAGTTCCCCAAGAGTTATGATCACTTCTTTCAATCACATCTTTTTTTACTAGGAAATTATGTAATGTTATTTTATATCTGATTCTAATGAAAAATACTTACTTGTTGAATATATCATCAATAGCCAGACAAGACAACTGGGACATAGCCCCTGGCTTCATGAAGTTACAGTCCAGTGCAGAACAGTGGCTAAATCATTAGTATCTTCAAGTATTCATGGTGGATAAAGCTGATATTCAATCACTGGGGTGTAGCACTTGCCTACCATGTGTGTGGTCCTGGGTTCAGTACTCAGCACCACACATAAAATATATAAACAAGTGTAAATATCCTCTGACCCAGAAACTAACTGTCCAACAACATTTCCTGAAAAATACACATATCTAAGGATACACACCATCCTGTAATTAGTAACAGTGAAATAAAAAATATGGGGTTATCAGAACAATGTCAATTCTTATTGACAGAGCATCATTAAATAAAGCCATTTCCAACCTATGCAGCAGGAAGTATGACCTAGATGATTATTCTAGAGTCAAGATACATCATTGATCAGAGTGAAAAGTTATAGGCCTATAGCTTGACTCTTATTTTTTTCCCTATCTTTATAAAATATTCATGGGGGACAGTGCCACTTTACACACAGTGATTCCTATATGAATAGTTAAAAGGAAAAAGGAAGGTCTGACAGAGTCCATGTTGCCCCAAAACGTACCCACCTGGAGTATAACAGGGAGTGCTGGCGTTGAGGCCAGGGTAAGGGAGCAATGGTTTTATTTGTATATATATTTATACAATTCTATATATATATATATATATATATATATATATATATATTTATATATTTGTACAATTAAATACAGTTTTAGAGACAAAATACTGAAAAGAATGTTGACTGTGGTTATCTTTTAGTTATAGGGCTAGATTTTATTTTCTTCATTGTGTTCTTTATTGTTGGTGGATTGCCAACTGGCGGTCAACCTGTAACATCCAGCTGTACTGACCCAGCAGGGCCCACCTCAGGATTGCTGCCAGCAGCATAAGAAGCAGAACTGGAGAGGGGGAAGCTAGGGAAGCTGTTAAGGAAGCTGTTGGTTCTCTTGGAGGAGCTTGTCATGCTGGCTTTCTGGACGAGCTCAGCTGTTCTCATCATCAGAGGAGCTTGGGACCGTGTTGTCTCTGAGGATGGCTACAGCTCGCTGTAGGGAGCCCTGGTCCTCACGCTGAGCATCACCTCCCGGCTCTGGAGGAGAAGATGGTGCCCCACACATGCTCCTAAAAGAACTTGTCGAGCTGGCTTTCCTGACCGGAGCTTGGCTGCTCTTGTCTCAGGGGACCTTGGGACCTCACTGTTGCTCAGGGTGTCTGTGGTAACTCTCAGGGGAGCTCTGGTTCTTACTTTGAGTGCTGCTTCCTGGCTCCATTGCAAATCCCTCAGCCTCTGGCACAGGTCCTCCTTCCTGCTGGAATAGATTTTCTAGCTTCCACCGCTGGCCTTTGGTTCTTCCCAGCGCAGATCCGTGAAGCAGGAAGGCACGAGACACTGTTGTGGTTCCAAGCCTGCAGCTGGACTCGTGGGGGCATAGTGGTGGGCTGTAGGCCTGCAGCTGGACTCAGGAAGGACCTTGTTGTGGGATCCAGACCCTCAGGTGGACTCCTTGGTCTTCAGTGTATGAACAGATTTCCTGCACGGTCTTGTATATGACTTTTTGAATGACTATTATAAAATAAGTATACTAATTGTATGTCCTATATATCATTCCCCTTTCAAAATCAAAAGCTACAGCATTTATTATAAATGTCCATATTGTTCAAATCCTTTATAGTGACCACATATTACTTTTGTGAAAAGAGAATAACCCCTCTCTTTTGTTTTTGTTTTATTTTGTTTGTTGCAGTACCGGGGATCAAACTTGGGACCTTGCACCTGCCAGACAGGTACTTATGCTGCTGAACTATCTCCCCAACTCAACCCCTTCTTAAATTTAAAAGTGGGGGACAAGCTGGGCATGGTGGCGCATGCCTGTAATCCCAGCACTCGGGAGGCGGAGGCAGGAGGATTGTTGTGAGTTCGAGACCAGCCTGAGCTACAAAGTGAGCTGAAGGCCAGCCTGAACTGCATAGTGAGACCCTGTCTCAAAAAGACAAAAAAAAAAAAAAGTGGGGGACAGCACAGATAAAAATCCACAAGCCCTGGTATATATTGGTGAAAGCCACGATGACAAAGAAACAACCACAGGTGACATAGGCTGAACTCACTGCAGAGCTGGCATTTCAGGGGCTCTTCTTAATTAAGCCCTCCTAGAGTTTGTACAATTTTTTTGGAAATTCTTCAACTTTTCCTATAAGTATTAAACAATCTTCAGTTCTTTTTTTACAAAAGCAAAAGGAAAAAAACCCAAAACTTTTCAACTAGCCTCAAAATGGCAAGGTAAGAACGCTTTCATTTGTCCTAACATGAGGACAATCTAAGTTATTAGGTACCTCTCAGCTAACCCTGAAGCAATTTCATATTAATTTTAGAGAGCCAACTACATATGATTCAATTCTACTACTGATATTATTATGATAATGATTGAAATTGCCTCACGAGGTGGTTCATAGTCTTTTCAGAATAAAGGACGATTTCGAAGTTCAGTAGCATAAAGCAAAGATGAGCTTATTCATAATTTAGTACACAATGCATCCAATTATCTGACCTGTGTGGACAATGTCCCAGACCAGACTTGCTACTATAGTATTTAGTTATCTCATTATCCCATGGGGGAGGGGAGAGATAATGAAAGAAAGAGAAATCACTGCCTGCCTCTGACACACAAAAGCTTCTCAGTCTGTCCCGTTCTCTTCTTGTCCCATAACTGGGTTTCCCTTGGTACTAGCGTTATTCCCTACTGCACCATGCAGACCCATGACTACAGACTCGCATAACAGAATGTTCTTCCCTGCTCCCTCTCTCTCCTCCCTTCCTTCCTTCCTCTCTGCACATTTCCAGTGCTGCCCGGTATCCAGTCCCCTCTGAGAGCCTCTCTCCTCTCACCCAACTTCTTCATCCCAAGTACAGTTTCTTCCTGAATTTGCACTGAGTAAATTATCCCAGGAACTGCATCTCTTGTTTAATCTCTCCTTCCGTGTGATTGTTTTGACTGTTCATTTCTGCTCCCTACTTGGAAAAACTTACCTGAGCCTCCTGCTTTCCCTTCTTCCACCTGTGTCGTAGCTTCACTGATAGTATTCTAATTTTGTCGGGGAAAGTAACATATACAAGTCCTGCCAAAATAAAGTGCTTGCTTCAAGAAAAGAAAAACTTGTGTGAATATTTTAATTACTACATTTATCAAGACTTCATGAGATAAATACAAGTTGGCTTTGGCCTCTGTAATTGCAAGAGGAGCTAGAAATGATGGCCATTAGCTTGCAGGCATTGCGCATTTTTCTCTTCCTGAAGTGTGTGTAATTTGGGGAGCAGGCCCTGAATATATTCCAAAGTAATCTGTATTATGTACAATTTTTATACATTCATATATCAACTAAATAATGAATTTAAATTCTTAGAAAGTGATTTTCATATTAAAATTAGTTTCTTAATTAAGTTTCTTGATTAGTTTCCTATCTGGAGCCAGGCATGTTGGTGTACACAACTGTAATCCCAGCACTTGAGAAGCCGAGGCAGGAAGATCACTACCAGGTCAAGACCAGCCTGGACTATAGAGTGAGTTTAAGGCCAGCCTGAACTAAAGTGATACCCTGTCTCAAAAAAGAACTAATTTAGCCACATGCCTCCCTAGAATAGACATCAGGGATTGATATTCTAAATAGCTATTAAACACCTTGAAAAAGCCAAGGAGAGCCACTAACCCAACCCCCTACAGGAACCTCCCATTGTTTTGTAGTCACGTCCACTTGCAGCATGACTCACTTTCCCATTTGATCCTGGTTTAATCAATTTTAACTGAGCAATGGTGCTTATAATCTTATTGGTGAATCCTAGTTCTGTCCCACCTCACGCCCACCTAGCAAGTTCCCGTGTTTCCCACCATAGGCCCACCTCACTTCATGGCTTTGCTACATAAAAAATCCCTAGATTTTTATCACACCTGAGGTCCCAGCACTTGGGAAGTTAAGGCAAGAGGATCAGTTCGAGTCCAAGGCCAGCCTGGATCACATAGTGAGACTGTCTCAAGAAACCAATCAAACAACAACAACAAAAATTAACCAAATATAATTTTCAAATCTATAAGAATTCTTACAAGGGGACAATAACATGCACAATCAAGTTTTTTAAACTTATTTTTCCCCTATTTTGCTCCCAGAATAGGACTAGAGGCAAACTTCCAAGCTGTCCCTGTTGGGTTTAGCAAGCACATCCTCAGCAGTGTCTAGAGCGCATGTGGGTGGCCTGCCTCTTAGGCAACGTCCTGCCAAGGACCAGATCCACAGGCCCCTGAAAAACCAGAGCTCATTTCCTTCCTCCCCAGAACCTGTTTTCTGTACCCCTTTCCTGGCCCATTTCCCGGCCTCCGTTTCTGCACCCCTTCCTAGTCTTCTTTCCTGTCCCCCTTTTTTGATTCCCCTCACCAGCTCCAAAGCAGGAGCAGAGGCTGCAGGCCAGTGAAGAACTTCCACAGTGCTGATGTTTGTAATGCAAATTGACTCACTTTCTGCAGGATTTGGCCAATGGAAACTCCCAAGGCCCGCCCTGGTCCACCCTGATGTTTGGGCTATCTTCCCATGGCCACCTAAGGCACTGGGTAAGGGGTAAATAAACTTGAGACTGCATGACCCCACTCAGGAGACGTCACACACAGCACCTACGGAGTCTCTCACGGCTGACACAGATTTACGTGCAGGATGAAGTGAGCGGCTGGATGCTCCTTTCACTGATGTCCCAGTCCCCACTCCACATGGGAGTTGCTCCCGGGTCTCAGCCCGTTCTGCTCTGATTCCTGTGCTCTAGGGGTGCACCACTCTCAGAAGCCCACAGAGGCTTTGCCTGAGCTCCTTCACCTTCTGCATCTTCCCAGAAGCACCAGGTCCTCACAGAGCTGGGCACACCCAGGACCCGGCAGGAGAAAGCCTGGCCAAAGAAGAGCGCCTTCCTTCCAAATCGGTTCATGGCAGAACCAGAGACGAACAGCAAGTCCTCCTGCTGCCAGTGTTTTCTATCATCTCCACTGCATGCAGAAGGCCTGGATTTTTACAGAACGACTTTAGCTTCCACCCAGAGCTTCAGGACTGTTGTTGGCCCAGTGTCAAAATAAAGCAAAAGAGTGGTGGGCAGGGAAGTATGCATACAGGATGGCCAGGCACCTTAGGAACTTAGCAAGACTTGCTGTCAAAAATAATAATCTTTGAAAAGGCTGAGGGCTGGGGAGATAGCGCAGCAGAATAAGCACTTGTCTGGCAAACTCAAAGGCCTGAATTCAATCCCCCCAAAAAAGAGAAGGGGCTGCGATGTAGCTTGTGCGAATGCCTCTGGATTGTAACATCCAGTACCAACAGGAAGGAGGAGGGGAAGAGAAAACAGAAGAGGAGAAGGTGGCAGGGCAGGGAGGCAAATGGTAGTAAGGAAAAACTTAGATTTTTTTTTTCTTTTGTTTTGTTTTTGACAGGGTCTCACTATGCAGCCCACATTCACAGTGATCCTCCTGCCTTCTGCCTCCCTAGTGCTGGAATTACAGGCGCAGGCCACTACGCCTGGCCTCCATCGCTGGCTCAGGGCACCCTAAGGCGGGGCCGGCTTGGCATGCGGAACCAGGAATCCAATCCTAGCCACTGAGCTTACTACCTAAGCAAGCGCTTAGTCTGCTGAGCTATACCGCCGGCCCTAGTAAATAAAAATTAAAGGAAACAAAAATAAATAAATAAAAGCAATAAGAGGAAGCAAAGAAGCCTCCCTTGCTACAGCTGGCCCACAGTAGGACTTGGTGAAGCACAATGGCCTAGGCCTGTGAGGTAAAGCAAACAAGTTGCTTCAAAAATAGCACACGGACTCGCTCAAGAACTGATAGCAAATGTCAGCCCCCCACAGGCCAATCCAGGGACATCAGGACAACCCCTGATGCAGGAATCTCACTCCCTCAACTGGATCAAAACAACAGAATCTGAGGAGACCCTGGGCCCTGCTCAGTTCTGGGCCCTTTGGGCTCATTTTGCAGTAGGGCACAGAACGATCAAAGGCAGTAATTATCATACACACGCGGTTTCTGAGACTCCCGTCCAGAAATGCAGAATGCACGACTCCTCACCCCCCTGGCTTTCTGCTAGATGAGGAGACCTGCGCTGGCCGGTGGCTGCGGAGGCCGGCCTTGCCCACCAAGGTCCCTGGCGTTCTGCCTCAGAGCAGCACTGGCTGGGACTGAGGACAGTCAGCGGCGCTGCATCCAAAGCCCAGCGCCGCCCACCTGATGCACCAGCTTCCTCATGGCCCTGCCTTCGAAGCCTCTGTCTCTCACCCAGCTGGTGCAACCGTGTCGCTGCCAGAGTAGTATATTCGCAGTGTAGACCTCGTCGCTGGTGCTGCACCTGCAAGAGTAGCCCACCTCCTCAGGCAGCCGGATCCGCCCTGCAGGGCTTTCCGCCACAGGGTCTGGCCCCACTCAGGTCATGGGGAGGATGCGAGATTCGCGTGGACGCCTCGCTTTTTGGCAGAACCAGGGATCGAACTCAGGCCCTTGTTTGCCAAGGATGCACTTAACCCACTGAGCCATCTCCTTGGCCCTCCTATTTTTTTTTGGGGGGGGACTGGGGCTTGAACTCAGGGCCTTGCATTTGCCAGACAAGCGCTTATTCTACTGAGCTATCTTCCCCGCCTAAAGTTGTTGATATTGTTGTTGGTTTTTTTTGGCCCTCCTATTTTTCTTTCAATGATCACTCAAGTCCATCTTCATCTGGCTTTATTTATCTTAGTGATATTTCTCGGATAGTATAATGCTTTAAAAAAAAATGCATGTCACATTCACCTTATCAATCAGATAATTCTGCTATATATTGTTGAATTTCTTTGTAGTATTTTTAAAATATGTATTTGAAATATATACATAAAATATGTTTTTAATATAATTGTGGTTACATCATAACTCCAATTTTGTGCCTTCTCTTCTTTACTGGATGTGAATATTTGCCCAAGTGTTGTTTTTGTGTGTGTGTGTCACCAGAGGCACAATGTCTCATTTGATTCTTCTCTCATCAAGAGATATTTAGGGTTCTTTCCCTATATATAAGTATAGTAAATCTCTTAGAGCTCCTAGTTGCTTCCTTAGAATTAATTCTTGGAAAAGAAGAAACTAGATAAAGGGAGTAAGAGGCCTAAGGATTTGGTCCCTACCACAGATAAAGTAGTATAATGTGCACTCCCACCAAGAATCACGCATTACTTTTAGGACATTAAAATGCATTGCTTAATCCGTCCCTCCTAAATACTTCTGTAACCACTTAATGCTGTCTATATTCAAGCATTTGTTATATGAATAATAACAGTAAATTAGCCTTTCCTTAAGGTCGTGGTCTACACAAGCACAATTTAAGGACTTTATTAAGATCACTCAGTTCTAGAACTCAGTCTCCCCCGACAACCCTGTCTAAGCACCTGAATTCAGCCTCGCCAGTAGATCTGATCCTTCAACCCATATTTTCCCCCTGAGGTCTGTAATGTTGTGATTTAGATCCTGGCTATGTGAGCTCATAGAACCAATTTAAACCCTCTTACCCTAACCCTAACCCTAACCTTAATCCATTTTCTTACAAATCACTCAAACTGGCTGGGGAGAAGGTTCAGTGGAATAAGTGCTTCCCTGGCAAGCGCAAGGGCCTGAGTTCAATCCCCAATTCCGCAAAAAAAAAAAAAAGAAAAGAAAAAAAGTTACTCAAACCCACTCTTCCTTGTGACTGAATAGTGCTCCACTGGGAGTATGCAGCACATTTCCTTTGTTAGTTCATCCATGGACACTGATACACAGGCTGCTTCCCAGATGCAGCTACCAAGAGTAGTGGTACGCATGAATCGCTGTAACATGATCTCTTTAACTCTTTGTTTTAGTAAGGAGTCTTGCTGGGTAGCTGAGGCTGGCCTTCACTCACAGCAGTCCTCCTGCCTCAGGCTCCTGCACGCTAGGATTATAGGAGTGCAGTCCTGGTTAATACCTTTGGGAAGACCCTGCAAACAGCAAACAGGTATCCACAGGGCCAAGGGGAGTTTCCACTGTTAGGGTTCTGAGGAATCTCCATGGTGATTTCCACAACGGCTGCGCTGGCTTGCAGTGCCACCAACGACGTGGATGCAGGCATCCCTTTTCCCCCACAGCCTCCCCAGTGCGTGTTGCTTTTTGAGTTCTTGGTCATTGTCTGAAAGCCCACTTCCCCTGCTAGGATGCAAAGCCCACAGTGGCAGGAGCCTGTCTATTTCGCTCAGGCCTGTATTGGACGTGGTTGGACGCCAGTGCCACTTGTGCAATGAATAAGTTAATAGAATGGTGCCATCAGAATTCAAACTGTCTCGGGCCAGCCACATAGCTCAGTGGGCTAAAGCACCAGCTTAGGCAGACGCAAGGGTTCAGGGTACGATCCCCAGTCTGCTGTGCCACCCCACCCCCACCCCAGGGTGCACTGAGACTGGATGTGGTGGCGCAGTCCCAGCACTTGGGAGCTTGAAAAACAGGAAGGATCATTACAAGTCTGTGTACGAGACCCTGTAGACCCTGTACTAGACACACAAAAAATAATTCAAACTGTCTGATTCCAAAACCTAAATCACTCTCTCATTGTCCCATACACATCTGGTCAGACCTGAGGTCATCGCTTTCCTGTACACGCCGTTATCCTTTGTCTGCTCTCCTGCCTGACACAGGAATGACTTCCACTCTGTAGCTAACAGCTATGTCTAAAGAATTAATTAAATGCATATAGCTCTTTCCTTTTTTGAGGGGAGAGGTATTTTAAGGAGGAGTCTACAGGGTGTTCAGGGTCTCACTACTAGACCCCTCATAGTGATCTGCCTGTTTACAGCCTCCCAGGCACACGCCACGGGGCCCAGTCTCAATTGCCGGCTCAGCAAGCCCTGGGGGCGGGGCCAGCAACGCAGGCCCAGGGATCAAACCCCTAGCCCCCGTGCCTGTTGGCGGGCGCTTTAATCCACTGAGATATTTGGCTCTTTCCAACCATGTTTTGGAAGCTGTGTTCAGTTTTTTGCAAGTTCCTAAAGGCACAGCTGGATCTAGTCTCAGAAGCTTAGATTTTAGTTGAATGTAAATTTCTATGAAGCTTAAAAAAAAAAAAAAAATCTGTTCACAGCTAGGGGTGACATGTAGCTCAGTGTAAAGGCTCTGAGTTCCATCCCAAGCATTGACCCCGCTCTCACCCCCCCAAAAAATCTTCCTATTCATAAAATAATTTCTTGGGCTAGCCTAGAACATACTGAGAGACTGAAGCTAGCTAGGCCGCCTCTGCATGCCACAGAGGAAGGACTGGGGGAGACGCTGAATCCATGCAACGGAGGCAGGGACCTTTGAGGGGGTGGCTCTGAGCTTCACCATGGAGCCATCCCAAAAGCAGCTCTATGGAGATGCAATGAGAGAACAGTTTGGGAACGTGGATACTCTAGATAGAGCCCTGGATAACCAGGAAGTTAAAGAAGAGCACAAAAATCACCGGAGAAATCAAAGAAATGAGGATCTGGAGATATGCTATCCTCTAAATATGTCTACCACAGCTCACACTGGACTGAAGACATATGAGTTTTGGGGATTGGAAGACAAACTGTATCAATGTAATGAACATGGAACTGCAGTGATTTCCACACCTCTCAGAAGGATGCAAGTACAAAGGCTGGAGAGAAATCCTGTGAGTGTGATCACTTTGAAAAATTCTACTGGGTTCTTAGTGAAAATACTCACATTTTAGAGAGAATCTTTGTATATAAGAAAAACTTGAAATTCTCCAGCACACCCAATATATTACACAATGTGGGAGACCTCTTAAAAAAAACAAAGATAATCTCTTGGGCTGTGGAGATAGCTCCATGGTCTAAACACCTGCCTGGCCAGCACAAGGATCCAGGTTCAATCCCCAGTACCACATGCCATGCCAGCCCCAGAACTCAGGCACATTAAGCTGACCCTGAAATGGGGTGTGGTGGTGCATGCCTGTAATCCCAGCAGTGAGGAGGCTGAGACAGGAGGATCACTACAAGTTTGAGCTACATAGTGAGACCCTATACCAAATAAATAAATAAATAAATAAAAGATAATTTGTTAACTCAAAGTCAAGGGGAAATTAACTTCAGGTCTTCTTTGAAGCAACTAGAGGGGCGTCAGCATTCACAGTGGGCAGAACTAGCTCCTCAGGTGTAGAGTGCAGCTGCAAGTCCAGTCACATCTGCGAGAGTACAGACACATCTGCCCCAGCTTCTGACAGAGAACCGCAGAAGCAGCATCCCTGTTGATAGTCAGCTGTGTGGGGCATTTCACTCATGTTATAAGATTCTCAAGTGAGACCTGTCCAATCCACCTACCACTATAAAACATTTCATAAACTATCTTAATGTGAAACTTTTTTTCTGTGCTGTAACCTTTCAGCTCCTCTGTGGAATGGTGTGCTTTGAACTTTAATGAGCCATTTATTCAAATTAGCTCCTCTGGGATATTTCCTCAGCTTGCACTTGAAATGCAGTGTATCCTACTTGCCAAATGAGCAAATCCCTGATGTGCCACGTGGTCCTCGGGAGCTTAAGAACTGCTCGATATCATTTTCCATTACCTCAGTTTTGTACTAACCTACAGAAGAAGGAGCAAAAAGTTTTAAGACAAAACTCTCCATTGCCTTCCCCACAGAGTGATGTTATTTATCAGTGCTCTGTGTATGCAACCTCCATCTAAATTCTCATCTCGGGCTGGCAAGATAGCTCAGCGGTCTAAAGCGCCTGCTTTGGCAAGTTTAGGCAAGCTCTCAGGGACCATGGTTCGATGCCCAGCACCACATGCCATGCCAGCCCCTCCCCCAGGGAGGGCTGAGCTGAAAGAGTCCGTGATGTGTAGCGAGACACTGTAATAAATAAATAATTTTTTAAAAAAATAAATAAATAAATAATAATAATAAATTCTCATCTCCCTCTAGAGCCACAGGGACTGCCTTATATATTTTGCCTTCATAGGCTCCTTCCTCTATAAAAATAAATAATAATAAAAATTATATTTTATGACTGCAGTCATATAAACATAAATATATCAAAATGTTATGTATTGAAATATTTTTCAGGGGCTGGGGAGATGGCTCAGTAGAATAAGTGCTTCCCTGGCAAGCACAAGGGCCTGAATTCAATCCCTGCTTCCGCCAAATAAAAAAAAATTTCAACTGAAAAATTCTTTTTTTCTAATTAAAAAAAAATTTTTTTCTCAGACTAAAAATATGGGAGACCACAGAACAACAGGTAGACTGGTCAGCCCTGTCTCTTTGGGAAATCAGATAGGGCTATGACCAGGTCTTGCCACTGTTCTGCTGTTTGTTTGGTAAGTTTCTTGAGAGAGGGTCTCACTGTGTCCTCCAGGCTAGTCCTGGCCCCCTGGTCTCAGCCTCCCAAGGGCTGGGATTCCTGGGTGCACCACCATACTTGGCCCTGCAGTTTGCTATCATTAACCCCCGCATCCTGGTGGAACGTGCCTGTGGGCCTAGCTGAAGGCTGCTATCCTCTGTGCTAGGCTGGCAAGAACTCCTCCGGCATAGAGGATGTCTGCAAAGGCATGCTGTGCTGTACACTATGTGGGGTTCTCCGGAGAACACAACAGGACCTGTACGTACAGCAAACAGAGGTATAGGGAGGGAGGGGGAGAGATTTATGTTAAGAAATTGGCAATATGATTGTGTGGGCTGGCAAGTCCTAAATCTACAGGCCAGGCCAGCAAGCTGGCGAGCAAGGAGGAGCTGAAAGGCAGTCTAGAATTCCCATGCCCATGGAGACCTCAGGCTCTTTGCCAAAGCCTTCAGCTGATAGCTAGAGGCCCACTCACATTCTGGAGGTCAATGTACTTCACTTTGCAGTCTATTGGTTGAAATGTAATCTTACCTAAAAATTAGAGAAGGGAAATACAGAGGAAGCGTCTTCCTCCTTACAAAGCATGTCAGCTATCAATGAAAGCAGTTCTAGCAATCCACACAGAGGACAGTGGACATGAATGGCTCTAAACTGCTGTTGAATGATTAGTACAATTTTGAAGAAGCAAGACAACATATTTTCTATAGCCTTTACAGGTGATTAAAAGTCTATAAGTTTTATGCAACTCCTAGAACACTTACAGAAAGGGAGGCTTGAAAAAGAAAAAAAAAAAAGAAGAAGAAAGGGAGGCTTGTAGAATACCTAAAACTTTCTCCATGTGGTCAAGCAAGTGACCTTTCCCCCAGATGAGAAAATTAGCCTCACAAGAGTCACTTTCCAGACATTAACATCGAGACTAAAGAAAACCAAAGGA
The DNA here is from genome assembly GCA_004027165.1 of Ctenomys sociabilis. Classification (NCBI taxonomy): domain Eukaryota; kingdom Metazoa; phylum Chordata; class Mammalia; order Rodentia; family Ctenomyidae; genus Ctenomys; species Ctenomys sociabilis. The sequence goes on along the minus strand of PVKA01019511.1, from coordinate 2,726 downwards.
AGATGCAGCATTTAAATGTCTGTGATTCTAAGTGTTGGCTGCTTGGCTGAAGAAGGTAGGTTGTGGACAATACACCCAACATGCTGAATTTAATGAAGGCAATAGAAATACCAGGATTAAGAAGAAATAAAAGCTCTTTCCCATCTTACAGTATGGCAAGCAAAAAAACGGTGAAGCCCAACATTAAAAAGAAGAAACCTGAAGCCAATAAGGCAGCTGCCGGTGGCACTGGTAAAAAGGGCAAGGTAAAGGCAAAAAAATTCAAGAAGGGGCAGCCCCACTGCAGCCAAAATCCTGCCTGGTTAGAAGAATTGGTAGATATTCCCGATCTGCTATGCGTTCCAGAAAAGCTTCATACAAGAGAAAGTACACAGCCACTAAATCAAAGGTTGAGGAAAAATTCTTGCTAGTCCCTGGGGACAAGAATGGAGATACACAGTGGTTAAGCTTTGAAAAATGCCTAGATACTACCGTACTGAAGACGTGCCCTGAAAGCTGTAGAGCCACGGAAAGAAATCCTCCAGTCAGCGTGTAAGGAAACTTGCTAGCATCACTCCCACCACCATCTTGATCATCCTCACCAGGCATCACAGAACAAGAGGATGGTCTTCCTGAAGCAGTTGGACAGTGGCTTGCTACTTGTGACTGGGCCTCTTAGCTTTAATCACGTTCCTCTATGAAGAACACACCAGTAATTTGTCATTGCCATTTCCACAAAAAATGATATCAGCAAAGTGAAAATCCCCAAACACCTCACTGACCCTTACTTCAAGAAGAAGCTGTGGAAGCCCAGACACCAGGAAGGTGAGATCTTCGGCACCCAGAAAGAGATACCAGGGCTAGGGAGATGGTTCAGTAGATTAAGCACTTCTCTGGCAAGCAGAAGGTCCTGAGTTCAATCCCCAGTTACATCAAAAGAGAGACAGAGAGACAGAGACAGAGAGAGAGAGAGAAAGAGAGAGAGACAGACAGAGAGAGACAGAGACCAGATTTCAGAGCAGCACAGGAGCACAAGGTGGATCAGAAAGCAGTGGACTCACAGATTTTACCAAAAAATAAAAGCTGTTCCTCAGCTGCAGGACTACCTGTGCTGTTTTTTGCTCTGACAAATGAAATTTATCCTCATAGTGTTCTAAATTTCTTACTAAGAACCTGATTAAATAACTGATACATTTAAAAAAGAAGAAATAAAAGAGAAAAAAAACAGCCAGTAGCCTGGCATGGTAGTGCATGCCTGTAATCCCAGCACTCAAGATTGCCATGAGTTCAAGGCCAAGCTGGCTATCTCATGAGAGCTTTTCTCAAAAACAAAGCAAAGGGGCTCGGAAGATGGCTCAGTAGAATAAGCGCTTCCCTGGCAAGCTCAAGGGCCTGAGTTCAATCCCCAGTTCCACCAAAACAAAAAATAAAAACAAAGCAAAATAAAACCACACATCAGCCAGAACACCAAGAGGGTGAGATCTTCGACTCCAAATAAGAGATACCAGCTATGAGTGTGAGAAGGAAGGCAGACATGTGCAGGTTCAGTTTTAAGAAATGGAATTCAGATTTTTTAAAAAATGGTATAAAAAAAAATTTAAAAAAACAACGGTGTTAAGAGTCTACAAGAATCGCCATTAATTACGTCTGCTGATCTTAGCTAACCACTTCCTACATTCCAACAGAGTATGCAGAGGGAAGCATCGCACCTGCATTTCCTGAGGCTGAGCCCAGTTGCCTCAGGAGCTGGCAGAAACCTCCATGCAGATTCTGGTGGGGTGAAGAGGAGGATACTGCGCCAACCCCTATGATGCAAAACAAAGCTTCCTCCACCCCCGTGTCCCAAATACATGTAGCTCTGAAAACATGAGAAACAGTGTTTTCATTTCACCTTTTTTTTTTTTTTTTTTGTACCTGGAGTCAAACTCAGGACCTTGCATTTGCCAGGCAGGGGCTGTGCCACTGGGCTGTCTCCCCAGCTGTCATTTTACCTCTAAACAGATATTGTCCTTTCTGTTTGCTTGGTGAATGGGAAAAGGGGAAGGGGTGTCCTCATTTTTACCCAAAGCAGATGGTTTTAAGATCTTGAACTAGAAGTGGCTTTAAACTTATTGGCTTATGACTATTACACAGAAACATCCAATAGCCGATACAGTCATCTTTTGAAGTAGCTCGTCCCTAAAATGTTTATAGTCCAAATAAATCTACCAGGGGAGCCAGGCCATCCTGTGACTCGGGGTGCACTTTGTGAGCAGTGTAACGTTCCTGCTGCTGGCATGGGAGAGAAGCAAAGAAATCCTTTATTTCTCAGAGTGGGAGGACTGCCACAGAGAAGCAAGGTCCCTGGGGAAGGAGCTGGGAGGGAGGATTACCGGTTTGGGCTAGGGGTGGAGTCTGTATGGGCAGGACGGTGTCCTAACCCGGAGCTGACTGGGGAAGCTTGGCACAGAGGAAGTCAGAGGTTAACCCAGCGAGAGAAGACAGAACGCTGACTCGCTTCTGCGATGGACCTTTCCACAGGTGCAGGCCCATCAGGCAGATCTTGCTGAGCCTCAAGATGTGGCTGAGAGAGGCAGGAGGATCGTTGCAAGTTGGATAGCAGCCTGGACTACTAGTGAGCGCATGGGCAGCCTGGACCGCATAGTAAGACCCTGTCTCAAAAGAGAATGAAACAAAAACAGAAAGAAAGAAGAAACAATGGAAAAAAGAAAAAAGGAAGAGAGGGGAAGGGAGGGAAGGGAAGGGGA
>PVKA01019510.1:0-35276 GCA_004027165.1 Ctenomys sociabilis | reverse complement strand
CTTTTCTAAAATTAGTTTCTGATCTCCTATTTGATTCTCTTTCATAAAAAACAAGACAACTACACACCAACACAGCTAGAAAAATTGAAGTGTTTAAAGTATAAATTTACCATATATTTGAAATGAATTTTGTGCACACTCTCACTTTTTCCTTAATTACATACGACCTTCTAGATATTGGATCCTAATGTTTATCAACTGCATTATTTTAATTTTTCCCTTGATCTTTTCTGCCAGATGAGAAGTAGCATCTATATTCTTGATCTTTCTCTTTCCTATGTCTCTTTATCTTATTCTGGGTCACTGGGCAGTTTCTGTAAGACTTACTGATTTTTATCCCTCTGTGCATTCTTTTGCCATATACCATTCTTTATTGGGTGGTTAAAAGTCTGTTTGCCTTTAAGTTTTTATCAAATGTAACATTTAATAAAAGCAATAAGAGGTTTACCATTTACTGAGCTTGGTTCTCTGCCAGTGGCTTCAAGCACACGATTTCATTCAATTCCTATAACAGACCTATGAGGTAGGTATACACAAACTCATCATTTTCAGGTGGTAAACAGCTGAGTTTCCCTGGTGAGGGTAACACTCCCACAAAACATGTAATTTGAACTCAGTTTCTTGACTCAGAGCCCAAGCTCTTAACTGCTTTGCCCACAGGAGGATATAAAGACAATATAAAATCATCTCCAAGCTGAGACTTTGGAGAGAGAACTTGCGTTCAAATCTTCACTGCCCTCTCACTTAGAAGTGTGATTTTAGGAATGCTATAAAAGCATGCTAAGGGCCCACAAGATAGCACAGTGGACTAAGTGCCTGCCTAGGCAAGCCCCGGGACTGCTGTTTGGTGCTGGGCACCACACGCTGTGCCAGCCCTGTCCCTGGGTGCACTGAGCCAGTGACCAGTCCAGGTGTGGTGCTGCATGTCGGTAATAATCCCATTGCTGGGAGGCTGAGAACAGGAAGATCACTATGAGTCCAAATTGTATAGGGAGACCCTCTAGCAAAGACATAAAACTAAAAAATAAAGAAAAGCATGCTGTGCTCTAGACTCTTCATCTTTAGAACAGTAATAATAATACAGTTGTCCCTCAGTATATACACACCTCATATTCTGCCATATGCACCAAAATCCATTATTATGGTTAAAATCCATTATATTTACATCATTTTAGTAGTACAGTATTCACATATAACCTATTCATATCTTACTATATACTTTAAATCACATCTATTTTTCCTATAATCCAGTACAATATAAATGCTATTATACATACTTATACTTTGTTCAAGGAATAATGATAAGAAAATAGTTTGTATATATTCAGTACAGATGTAGTATTTTGAAAGGTATTTTTTATTTATTTTTATTAATTTCATTGAGAAACAAATAGCAATGAGAGTATCAAAACCAATTAATACGACAGTTTCAATAATTAATACATTGTACATTGTTATCTTCTTAGTGGTTATTCATAGTACAAGATGCAGAAATGATGTCTTGTCCAACATTATTAGTATAAATCTTTCTATTCAATGAATTAAGAGAAAGTAGCTGTATATCTAGCCTATTTTGTATATACAGATACAAAATGGACAATCATTTCTATTCCCTTTTTTTATTTAATTGTGTCAGAGATGGATATTCCATTGTCAGTTAAATATTATAGGTGTGTGAATTCAGGAAAATCATCCAATATAATCCAGTAGTCCATAATAGTATTGGATTATCCATAGGACTGGAAATGTCAGAAGTTGTTGTCTTGAGCCCTATACAGCTCAGCATATTAATATGGCTTTACTTTTCATACCTTGTTATTCTTTTCTGCTGGATGGTTAAGACCAAGATAAAGCAAGACCTCTATAACATGAAATGTAACTTCTGTATCAGCCAAGGTCAGTCAAATCCTTTCAGGATTTACCCTGAAACCCTGTACTGCAGTTTGCAGATCCTTTGAAGTGTCAGCCATGTGAATGGGTCATGGCCATTGCTTGACCAATTTGCTCTCTGTGAAAGCCTGAGAGAATGTTTTCTCTCCATGTGACTCTCCTTTGGCATATTGTACATCATTGATCACTTTTCTCTATGGCCCCATAATCTCCTTGATCAGAACATTTGGGACACAACTGAGTTATGGCATTTATGAGCAATAGTTGGTTAAATCTTTGCTACAGAACTAGTGGATAGGAAGGCTGAGTGTACTCATTATTTATTAGGGTTAAGTAACCAACTATATAAAAACACTGGACCCTTAGAGTAGCCATTAATAAATATCAGTATTTTTTAAACATCTTTGTTATCAATATTATTTCAAGAATGTGCCAACTTCTTCCAACATTGGAAAGGACAACAAATCAAAATTATTCATAAATAATGTAAAAGCAACATTCTTTTCATTAGAAATCCATTAATAATAGTAAAAAACTTAAAGTTTTGAATATCTTACACGCATAAATGAATAATCATATCTTTCTTATGAAGTTAATTTTATTAAGTTAATTTTAGTTTATTCTTCTATTTTCTTGTTCATTTTTGAAGCAGAGGTTTTATCAGAATATTTTATTACAAAGCATTATATTGTATTCATCATACTAAGAGAATTGTACTCCTTGAATACAACCCTCAATTCATGTTCTTTGAAAATTTCAGACTTGAGGACAACAGTTTTAATAATGGTCAGTGTTTGCTGGGATTAAGGAGTTAATCAATTAAGTTAATGTTTAAAACCTGTCAGTTTCCTAACAGGCTTAGGACAGGCATATAATTACTACATCACTGCATAGTTCACTAAAAGGAAATTTCCCTAAGTTTCTATATCTTAATTTGTGATACTTTTTTTTTTTGGAAATAGATTAACCTAATTTTTTTTTCTCTTATTCATGTATTTACTTCTGTTCTGAAACCACAAAGCCAATTTATTATCTCTTCTAGACTCCTAAAAAAAATTAATCAGGGGCCAAGATCAATTGAAATAAAGATAAATAAATTTGATTATTAGAGCCCCTTAATTATTTTTTAAAATAACATATTCCTTTCAGTAAATCATGTACCTCCATGGACCTCAGTACACCCACCTTAAAGATGATTAAATTACATGTTGCCTTGAGTTCCTTGAAGTTCACATATTCTATTATTTTGATGAAATGTGTAGCTTCTCAAAGATCTCCTCACACACAAATACTCTCACCCTCTCTCCCAATCACAATGCCTAGGATGGGTGGGTCCCTGTGACTGTGTCATCTAGGAAGTTATTCTAATTCTTAACAGAAACAGTGCTATGGGAGTATCTCAGGTAAGTAGGCAAGTAACTCTTGGCCTGAAGAATATATATGGGATTAATTAATTATTAATAATATATTATATTATTATATAATATATGTGTTTATAAATATAGCCCAGTGGCAAATCTTGTGGCTGAACATGCGAAATACCAATCTCAGTCAATAGCTAATGGTCCCCTTCTTTCCTTCTCAGCTATTGGCAGAAAGAAAATCAAATTGTATCAGTGAACTGATTAAATACAGAAAGCAGTTAAAGCCATTAGAAGCTAGGGTGCATCTCTGTTATACATAAAAAGCTTCTGCAGATAAAGTTACTTTTCATCTTAGGCAGATGCAGGCAGCCTGTCACGCTGGTTCTGCCCCCCAGGTGTGCCCTGAGATGGTGACTGAGACTGGGCATGGTAGGGCGCAATGGCAGAGCTTGGGAGGCTGAAAAACAGGAAGGAAAAACAAACAAACAAACAACAACAACAACAGAAAACACAGGAGGATCACTGCAAATCTCATCTGTGTAATGAGAGCCTATAGAACCTGTAATAAATTCATTACAAAAAAAGAAAAATAATTACTTTCCACAGTTTAGAGGACATATTTTATCATGATATTCATCCACCTTAATTTTATATGTAAGAATGTTTATACATACATATGTGCATATTCATAATGTGTGTGTGTGTGTGTTTACTCATATAAAAGTTAGATTTTAAGCTGTTACTATGCTTGATCCTGGAGTTTTTCATAATTATTTTCTTGTAATGTATGTAGCTACCGTTTTTCAGACCGCTTTTTTGATTAAATTGGTGGTGCCTTGCATTTCTGCTATTATAAAGTCAAGTGATTTGCTATTGATTTCTCCTTGAACCTGAAGAAATGATGTGGTGTTTGCAAGAAGTGTAATGAATGTGGATCCAGTGTTGCCCCAGGGCTTATTCTCAGACTAAGACATTTTCCCATGTAGTCAGTGTGAGTTGTTTTTTAAAAATTAAATAAATTTGAAAGGATTCATGTTATCTTCTTGTTCACAGTAAGCTGAGAATTTTCAAGGTGCTATCTTAAGATGAGAAAAGGAAAAAAAAAAGAAAGAAAAGAAAATCTCAGACGTAAGTAATCCTGCTTGAAAGATTATATAGGATTTGGTATAATCCTTATTTTTTTTTCTTCATTTTTATCTTCGACTTTCATCAAACTAAATCAATGAATATGACTAGTATCAGGGCTTTTCTCACCTTAATGGACTTTTTAAAACATCAGCTAAGCTTGTTATATTTCTAATTTAGAATCTTAGCTCTCCTTAATGAAATGTATTCCTAAATTCTCATCAGATATTTACTTTGAATGGTTTTCTACAGTTTCAGAAATGTTGAGCTAAAAATGAAAAATAGGTTTAAGTCTAATTTATGTTAAATCTCCTTTGAAATTTTTATTTACTTATATTTTTACTATTTGCTATAACTGTGTTCTGATGTGTTTATAAACAAGTTCTGCTTTTGCTTCACTGGGTTTACAGCCTGAGAAGTTGTTGAGTTGGGCTGGAAAAGAATGCTAATGATCCTAGATAAATTTCATTCAAATGTTTAGTATGTGCCAAGCTCTTAGTTAGGCAATTCATAACATGTGTGTATTTCATTTCTGTAATTCCTCCAGGAGGTAGGTGTTATCATTGCATTTCAAAGGGAGCAAATTCAGGCTTCTGGAGTTTAACTTTTCCAAGATGCATAGCTAAAGCGATAAAGAAGATGGAAGGGAATTGGAACCAGCTTGTCTAAATCACTGCATCAGCCAGGTACCAAGAACAAAGGAAATAGCTCACTTTAACAGGGTACTCAATAAACAAGTTTATTTCTTACTTATGAAATGCTTGATTTAATTTAATATTATGTGTTTTATTTTCAGGCATAGTTATTTTTCTTATACCAGGAATGTTTAACTGCATTTTGGAGGTTTACTAAACATGTAGTGAACTACTTACAGCTGAAATGCACACTTAGATAAGTTTTGATGTATGTATTACCCTGTGAAACCATCACCACAGTCAAGAAAATAACTACATGCATCACGCCTGAGGAAGACCTTGTGATTCTCCATAAGCCTACAGTCCACACCCACTCAGTCTACACCCTGCAGCAACCCCTGTCCTTTTTGCCACCATATGTTAGTTTGTATTTTCTAAAATTTTATTTACATGATGTCATGGAATATATAATTACTAGTTTGAGATGAATCTACATTGCACGTACCAAGAGTTAATGTCAACTGGGCACTTTGGAGGAGACTTTAATAGTTACCATTTACAAAGGTGGGGTAGAAGGTAAAGAAATCATGAGGGTTACTGTGGCACTCGGGATTGATAAGACTAAAGAGTGCTTTCTGTCTGAAAGCCTGAAAACATAGCAGAGTCATGACTGTTGCAGACCTGAAGTGGTGACTGGAAGCTGGGCCCCTACAAGGAGCTGTTCGTGGTCGGATCTTAGGTGATCCAATGAAAGGAAGTCGGGGGAATTAATGATCTCTTTGCTTTTGTTTGACGTCCATCTGGTGCTGCTAGTCATAGGAACCCAAGAGCAATCGAAAGAATCACTGGCCCAGCCCATATTCAGTTTCTAAGAACATATAAGGTGATGGAGAGCATAAAGTAAATTATAGATATCTAACAAACTACTTGTTCTATTGATGATATGTCAGGACTCAGGCATTTTGGGCAAAAATATTAGATTATTGAGTCTAAGACGCCATGTGTAGGAGTCATTTTGTTGAAATAAGAATCATGAGAGATTTTGTATGGTGTTTTACAGTTTCTTAGAGAAGATTTGAAAGATAGGCAAAAATAACTGCCATCAGATATCAACTGAACTACAATGTAGAAGATATAGAAGAATTTAAAAGAAATAGTGTAGCAACAAAGGGCAGGGGCAAATGAGTGAAAATTTAAGGATCTAGATTTCTGTTCAATGCATGGGATAGCTCTTGTAATGTTAACTGTCAGTCTATGGTGAGAGTGTCTCAGGTGCTTATGTTATTGTAGGTAGTCAAGTGGTAAATATTTGATGAGATCATAAGTATAAAATGCCTCAGAAAATATACATTTAGGTGATGATGGCAATCATGAAGCCAAATACAGAACAGTTTACTTGCACTGAAAAACTGAACTGTAAATTTTTAAAAAGTTAATAGTGAAAGACCGGAACAGGAATAATTATACTATTGGAGACCTAAAAGGTTACCATGTTAACCCAAAATGTTAAACATTTTATTCTACCTTATCTAATAGAATCAGTAATAACACTGTTATGTACATAAAAGTATCCTCATTTATAAATGAGGAGAAGCTTAGAGAAATTATGTATAAAGCAGTAAAAACCTAGGTGTTTTTGTCAGAAGCCAGGATCTTGTCTCATGTGTTATATTTAAATTGGCCCGATAGAGTGTGGTTCTATTATAATCTTCTTATTTCCAAATCAGAATACAGACCAGATAGTCACTAGTTCATACCATTGATTCATACCTAGGATAAAACCCAACCATACTTCTTGCTCAGTGTCAATATATGAACAGACATAAACCATTAAGTTATTCAGCTAAGTACTGTAACTTTTCCATTGTCTGGTGTTGGATGAAGGTGACTCAGTAAGGCTTTGAGTCATTCTGCTTAAAAGGTGTCAAATTCTAAAATGTTAAGTGGAGTGTTCAAAAATGCTCTCAGGCTTTGGAAGTCATTCCTATTCTTAAATTTTGTTCCAAAACTCTTGTCTTTGTGTTGATCTTTATGCTCTCATACTATGCTAGGAATAATAGTCCTTACAGTGAGTTCAGATCTCGGTAGCATGTGAGCTGGAGACATTTGCAATATATTTTAGCACAGTCACTGGAGAGCATTTCATCTGTACAATAAAAGAGCAACATGAAAGGAAAACAGTCACAGCATTTAAAGGGCAACCTCGTTTTATGCCTTGTGCTGGATGATGTCTGGAATGAAGGGCTTCTCAATTGTGACAACAGCCTGCCTCTTGCAATAGCAGGCAACGTGATTATCACCTTCCAACAAGACTTGGGATATAAATTGAAAGGTGATTGTGAGATATTTCACAAATTGACTTAATATTGAAGATTCAATTAGACACAGTGCTTTGACTTTGTTTGCATAGCTGCTGAAATGTGAGGTATGTGAAGGAATTTCAGCTATCAAGTGCAAGGAGGGAGAAAAAAATCCTTGTGATGCTTTATGACTCTTCATATAGCTTTATCAAACAGCCTGTTTCCTTTAAGGGAGAAGTCTTTTTACAAATAATAATCACCCTGATATATAGCCCCAGGGAATAGATTCATCTTCCAGTAGTTTTATTTTGATTATTCATTCTTGGACTTAGATTCCCTACAATTTTAGAACATCTGCATATCTATATTGCCTTGCTATGCGGCTTGTATTTGATTTTAGTTTCGTGAATATCTCATTACTTGTAAGGGTAGGAAGCACAAAACAAACTGCAAGGGGAGGGACTGTTCATTTCATTTGTACATCTTGGTGATGCCAACCATGGGTCTTAGCATAGGGTAAGGACTCAAAACTTGTGAGAGAAATGTTAGTGTCCGTAAAAGGTGATACAAATGTTAAGGAGATCCAGAACAAGAGAGAGAGCTGTGCTGGGAAGTGGGATCCTGGGCAGCAGGAGGACATTCCAGCTAGACAGAAGCCTTCATGCCCGTGGTAGTCACTGGTAACTCACTCTCAAGCAGTCTGTCCTCTGCCTTTGGGTCTTATTCTATGAAAGCCATACTGGAGTGGAGCTTACTCGTAGAGCTATGTCTGAGTCAGAGGAGAATGTGGGTCAGCGAGAAGTTATTTGGATCTTTCACAACAAAGAGAATAAAAAATCGGCCTAAACTCTGAATACAACTTTTCTAGACTTGAAATTGAAACTTAGATCCAACTTCAGCCAAGTCATAATGATGTAGGGGAAATAAATGTAACTTTTTACTTGCTGGATATCAAATATGTCAAGTTTGTGTTCACCAAGAATTAATTAGAAAAATTAACTCTAAGGAACAATAGAGATTATGAGTATGAAATATTTATTTATTTATTGAGAGAGAGAGAGAGAAGAGCTCTTGAGAGATGGGAGACCACCAAAAAAATAGGTTGCTATAGACACCACTTTACAGAGAAAGATTTATGGTGTAAAACTGAGGTGGGTGAAAATTATGAGGTGACTACAATGTGGGACAAAACTATGATTAACTAGTAAAATTACAGGTTTAGTCACTTAGGTAATATTGATTTAATGGGGAGCAGGTCGCATAGCAAATGTATGTGGAAAGAACAAGGACTTCTTTAGGACGCGGTGAATCAAGGGGTCACAGTCACCCATCACGATGGTTGTCAATTTATTGTTTATCTCTCAGGGAGAGATGCGGGCCTGGTCATTTTGTGTTTATCTTGAGTCCTGACCTCCAGATGATGTGCTCTGATTGCATCTGTAATGTGTTTTTATCCACTTTAATGACTTCCCCAATGGCCTAGCCCTGTCTGACTGCCTGTAATAAGTTCACTTAGCTTAGCTGTCTATAATAAAAACGTGCAGTACGCCTAGGCCATTAACATCAACACTACCTATGTCTTACGTATTTCGCTTGCTCAAATTTCACCCACCCAAAGAAAGTACAGCTTGAGTAAAACTCTGAAGCCCAGCGTCCCTAGCCTTATAAGAAGATGATTTTACCCTATAACGTAGGCAGGTTGAGCTTAACCTCACTATCTGTCTGAATATCAAATATCTTAGACATAATATGGAACAGGTATTTTCCATCAAGTATTGATATGTTAAATTTTAAATCCCTACAGAATGTGAAGCAAAAAAGGAAAAACATTAAAAAATATAGGAATAAACAATTACATATTTTTACACAGAAGTTTAGAAATATAACCATATGCAACGTTGTAGCAGGGTAGCCTTATGACATTTTTTTCTTGTCTCTTGCTTTCGTTTATTACCCTTTCTTTAAAACAAACATTTACTTGAGAGACAGCATGGCAGCAATTGGTATGACATGACAAGCAGTATGTATTTACACCAGAATGATGGAAAAAAAGAAGATAAAATCAGTATCAGCTAAGTTTTTATTCTCTAGTTTTTGTTTTTCTGAAACTTGATTCTCTTTCCACTTTGCAAATAACTCTCACACAGTCCGCCCTGAACACTGTTGGCATCCAGAGAGGGATAGAACACGTTGCATTGCTGATGGTGCATAGGGTTAGGTCTGCAATGGCTGCATCTGCACTGAAGAAGGGCAGTGTTTTGTCATTATCACCTACACACAGTACTATGTCTATTTTTATAACATTTCTGTTGCTTTAGATATTATAAGTATCTAAAATGGTTTCAAGTATGCATGTAGGAGGCTGTGCCTAGTTTAAGTGAAAACACATCATTTTATATGCAGGAACAGAGCATCCATAGATATTAGTTTTTCTGCATATCTCATGGGATGAATCTCATGTAGATCCTAAGAGATGATTGCATTTCCTTTATTTTTTAAATAATTTTTATTGAAAAATAAATAGCAATGAGACAGTTTCAAAACCAAGTGCTAGCACAGTTTCAATAATTAATACATTCCATGTTGTTGTCTTAGTGGTAATTCATTGTACAAGATGCAGACATGATATCCTGTCCACAGACACTATTAGAACAAATCTTTCTTCTCACTGAATTAAGAGAATGCAGCTGTAGGGCCGGGTGTGGTGGTGCATGCCTGTAATCCCAGCACTCAGGAGGCTGAGGCAGGAGGATTGTTGTGAGTTCAAGACCAGCCTGAGCTACAAAGTGAGCTTAAGGCCAGTCTGAACTGTCTCAAAAAGACAAAAAAAAAAAAAAAAAAAAAAAAAAAAAAAAAAAAAAAAAAAAAAAAAAAAAAAAAAAAAAAAAAAAAAAAAAAAAAAAAAAAAAAAAAAAAAAAAGAGTGCAACTGTATATCTATCCTATTTTGAATATACAGATGCAAAGTGATCGTTCATTTGTATCCCCTCTGCATTTCCTTCAGAGAAAAAAGTTTTAAGTTTCTCCTAAAACTTACATTTTCTTGAAATCCCTGAAAGACTCAGATGACTAACTTCTCAAAAGTACATTCTCGCTTGGCCTAGCCCTTGCACATTGGAGGGGTAACCTCTTAATCTTCTCCAGGAAGATAGCACACTGTTTGTTCCCCACCCCAATATCAGGTCTTCCTGTAGTACTTCCTATTAAAAAAAGAGCATTGCAGAAGATCAGCATTAGGCCTAAAAATGTAATTGGATGATAACTTAGAACTTGAAAAGAATTGTTAAGAAAAATGTAAACAGCAAACTAAAAATGTGTAGGATCAAGTGGACAGAGCTGACACACAGAGGACTTTCCTTAAGGCACCAGGAAAGAGGTAGTTGACTTCTGTCATTTCTGAGACTTATCACTGCTCATAAAACACTTTTTTAAATGAATTATTGGTTACTAATAGTGGAGACACTAATGTATTTATGAAGATTGCTATAAATGCAGTCAACGAGTAATTTGCAATGAAACAGTTCCTTAAATCTTTGTGTTATATATAAACCATGTTCATTTTTCAAATGTTAAAGTTTCTGGGCCCTAAAAGTTTTTAGCAATTTCTGTGTAAGTCCCTAAATACCTCTGGAAGCCTATATTATTACTGTCAGTTTGTACCTTCTCATATACTGCATATACAAGAAAATCCACCAGAATCTAGTAAAATTATAGTCTCTTTCTGAAGAGTTACGTAATGACCTATTGTGTACAAAATGATTTATATGACCGAGTCTCTATGGAAACACATGACATCTCACAAGATATTTTTAAACTTTTAAGGAAGAGGCATAAGTTGTGAATCCCAATGCAGCGGCAGGTAGTGAGAGGGAGGCAATGCTACAGGTTTGCAGCAACTGTAAATTGTGTTTTAGGGATCCCAGTGGAGCAAGTCGGAAATGAAGAAGACAAGTTAGTGTTAAAAATAAAAGGAAAATAAAATTTAAAAGGCAGGTGTGATATGCCCACTTTCAGGTTTGCCACTTTGAAAATGAGCAAAAATTATTGTGGCTATAAAAAAAGGTTTAAAAAAATCTTGGCAAGTGTGTAATTTGCAATGAAACAATTCAGTAATAAACACTGAATTATGACTGAAAGGAATTATCCTCATCACATTGTGGGTATTTCCCACTTCCTGATGGACCAAAAATAATTCTCCTTCTTAGGAGGTCAAAAATAATTCCAAACTATTCTCACTGATGCAAGAGATTTTGGAGATTACGTCCTGAGATGAGTAAAGAAGTTCTTGATGATGTGACAGATTTTAAAATAATAATTATGTGTAAATATCTTTGCTTTTTTTCAGTTGTTTCAGTGAGGCTCCATGATTGACTAGAAAAGATATAAATATGAGGAAATGCTATCACTTTCTTTCTAGTATTTAAAGTTTTCATCTTTATGTTACACCAAGTTCATGGCTGTTTTCTTTTGAAGAATAAAAATGACCAAGAGGAACCAACATGTCCAAGTATATAGTCAGAGACTGGAACTGGTGTTATGTTAGTGTAATAATATAATCTCCACTTTATCATTGGCTCATGAAGGAATCCAGTGTCCCATTTGTTGAACTTAATTATCCCCTTTGGTGTTTTTCCATATTCTTTGCTAAATATTAAGCCATGATATTATAACATTGAACGAAACTGCTAGGCCATAAAATACTGAAAGGTTTTTGGAATTGCAATTTCCAAAAGAAAAAGACTTTACTAATAAAAGCATCTATCTGAAGACACTTGGTATTAAGCTGGGGGCAAGAAATGGACGGGTAGCTTCATGAACTTTAAATTTCCCAGGGTGATTTATGTAACATCACTGTGCCTAAGTAAACTCTTCTTTCACAATCCATTTTATTGGTTAAGAGGAGTAACTATATGGAAGAAGAATATTTGGCATGGCTTCTGTCTCTCACTTTGTAATTTCACTTTGAGATAAACCTTTAAAAATATGGGAAGCTTATTGAAATGTTACATCAGTAATCATATCTGTCAATAATCATTTATCCAGATGTGTCATGAAACATATAATTAAAGTATATGAGCTGTGGAGTGCCATTGATTAGCTTGTTTAAAATATGAATAAAAATGAAATTGGGCAATTTACATTAACAATAGAAAAGTTCATTGTTACGAAAACCATACCCCTCATGTCTAAGAGCAATAGTAAGAAAGAGAAGATTGTCCTTTACATCTAGCCAGATTTCAGACAGAATGTGGGAATGATCTAATTGCCAGCACATCTCCAGAAAACATGAGTAATGGAAGGAGAAACAAAAGAGGAAAAAGTATGGGAAAGCTTAACTGTCACTGGACACACTGAAGTTTTCACAAATGGTATTATGATAGCTCCATGATCTCTTTAAACGCATAGTCTCAAGTAAAATTAGGAAAACAATAGATCAATGGAAAGCTAAAATGAGCAGTAGTCCTCCTTTAAATTTAGCTGTGTGCACATGACACTGACAAAGATCTACAAACTGCGGTACAGGGTTTCAGGATAAATCCTGAGGGGATTTGACTGACCTTGTCAGATATATAAGTGTTGCTTTATCTTCGTCTTAACCATCCAGCAGAAAAGTATAAAAAACAGGTATAAAAAGTAAAGCCATATTAATATGATGAGCTGAGAAAGGCTGAAGTCAACAACTTCTGACATTGCCAGTCCTATGGATAATCCACTACTATTATGGACTCCTAGAGTATATTGGATTATTTTGCTGAATTCACGCACCTACAATGGCAATGGAATATCCATCTCTGACAAAACTAAACAAAAAAGGGATATAAGTGAAGGAACATATTGTATCTGTATATACAAAACAGTTAGGGTAGATACACAGCTACTTTCTCTTAATTGAATGGGAAGAAAGATTTGTACTAATAGTGTTTGGACAGGATATCATGTCTGCATCTTGTGCTATGAATAACTACTATGGAGACAAAAATATGCAATGTATTAATTATTGTAACTGGCCTACTAACCTGTTTTGAGCTGTGTCATTGCTACTAGTTTCTCAATAAAATTAATAAAATAAAAAATTAAAAAAATAATTTTACTTGTGTGTATGGACTCATTTAAAGTGGAAACCATGCAAAGTAAGGCTCAGTAGTCATCATGACAAGTGTGATTTTCTTTCTAGAATATTAATTCTGGCAAGGCCAAGACCAGAGTAAGAAACAGAGTCACCTTGGATGCATTTTTTTTCAAGTTTTATTTATTTTTATTTTTATTTAATTTCTTTTTTATTTTATTGAAGTACAAATATCAATCAGACAGTTTTTTTAATGGATAGATCTTTTTTTAATTTATTTTTTATTTTATTGAAGTACAACTATCAATCAGACAGTTTTAAGACACCTTAACAAGACAGATTCGATAAATTAATACATTGCAAACTGTTTTCATACTGATTTGGTATTGTACAAGGGGCATGCATGATATTATACTTACAGACATTATTATATCAGATGTCTCATCAGTAAATTAAGAGTGTGGCTGTTTACTTATTTTTTTATACCTGAATTATATAAAAAATTCAATAATTATTTTCCTAGTGGATGACCATAGTACTAGAAGCCGACATAATACCCTGTCCAACCACCATCAGTGCAAATCTTGCCTCTCATAGGATTATGTAGAAGCACAGTGTTATCTATCTCAACTGTACTGTCTATACACACACATCATGAGTTTTTCTTTCTATACCCCTTCTTTTGTCTACACCTGTCAAAGGTGGGCACTCCATTGTCATTCAACTAACTTAGGTGCTTGAATTCGACAACACAATCCAACACAGTCCAGCATTCCACAATAAAGAGATATTCAAAGAAGTTGTCGACCATAGCCATTTACAGCTCAATTTAATATTATGGTCCCGCAATTTATACTTCATTTTTATACTTTCTGCTGCATGGTTAAGACCTAGATAGAGCAAGACTTATATACCAACACATGTACTTCATGTTTCTTATGTGGTCAGTGAAGTCCCATCAGGGTTTATCTTGTAGTCCTGTACATTATTCTGAAGATCCTTTGTCTGTGTTATCCATATGGATGAGTCACAGCCAATGCTTGACCAGTTTGCTCTCTATGAGAGCCTGAGAGAAAGTTTTCTCTCCATGTGACTCTCCCCAGGCACACTATAGAACTTTAATCTCTTCCCTCTGTGGCTCCATAATCTCCTTGTTCAGAAAATTTGGAGCTCACCTGAGTTTCATGATGTTGCAGTACAGGTTCTCCTATGTCCTGAGTCTTCGCTGACCTTGAAAGGCTAGGTCCAAAATGTTGGCTGGCCTTGTGGATCTTCTATTTCTCCAACTCTGATCTGTGAACTTAGGTTATTAACCATCCAGAGGAAAAGCTGATTAGTATCCTGCAGCATATGTCATTCACGTTGCCTTATCGGACTCAATTGATTTTAGTTGCTGTTGGACGTTTCCTTTTGTATTTCTGCTTTTCGCTTGTTATACTAGGGAGACTATATGATATTTACACATGCGTGTCTGGTTTATTTCGCTTATGAGTATATGTTCAAGTGGCATCCACTTTAGTATAAATGCTTCAAGCTTATCATTCTTAATAGCTGAGTAATACTCCATTATAAAGAAACACCACATCTTTTTCAACCATTCCTCATGTGATGGACATCTTGGTTGTTTCCAAGATTTTGCTATCACACATTGCGCTGCTATAAACATAGGTGCACATATATCACTATGTTACAATGTTTTCAGATCCTTTAGGAAAATTCCCAGTAGGGGGATAACCGGCTTGAATGGGATTTCTAGTCCTACTCTTTTGAGGAGTCTCCACACTGACCTCCACAATGGTTGTACCAGTCTACATTCCCACCAGCAGTGAAGAAGTGCTCCCTTTTCTCCACAACCTCTCCAACATCTGTTGTTGGTTGATTTCCTTATGATAGCCATTCTTTCTGGAGTGAGATGGGATCTCAGTGTTGTTTTTATTTGCATTTCATGGATGACTAGCGATGTGGAGCATTTTGTTATATATTTATTCACTTCTTTAATTTCATCCTCTGAGAAGTGTGTATTCATCTCAGATGCCCATTTCTGAATTGGGTCTTTAAATTTGAGGGCCCTGTTATATCTTAGTTCTTTAGATATTCTAGACAGTAGTTCTCTGTCTGATTGCTTATTAGGATTTTTTCTTGGATGCATATTTAAGGATTCACTTGTTCTCAGAGTTGTACAAGGGCAGCACTGCTGCCTGCATCAACTTAATGGCAGGTGCAACCTTAAGTTTGGGACCCAAGCTTTCTTACTTGGCTCATCCTAAACTTGTCCCCAAATTATGAGTTCAAGCCATTTTTTCTGCTTATTGACTTTTGTCAAGTGAAATAAGCAACACTACAAATCCAGGAGTATAGCAGCTTTGGTTGCCAGTTGCATTAGCTCTGTAGCAAGACAACTGAGTAGCAGATTTTATGGTTGCCAAAGAATTGACTAGTATAAGTGATGGACTCCTTTGTAGGATACACAGGTTAATGATGCTTTCAAAGTCAAAATTCATTTATTTTTACTTGAGCTGATTGTTGGTCAGCTCAAAACTCTATAGGAGCTGAGTCAGAGAGCCCTAGGCATTACAGTGCTGCTAAAGACTCAAGAAGCACCTCTGTGTTCTCTAAAAAGGTGATGGGGTGGTAGAGTTGAGAGAAGATGTACTAAGAGGAATGAACCATTAAATCTGGGGTAACCTTGATTTACATCCTGCTTCTACCAGTTTGGTGAATAATATTAACCTCTGTACACTAATATCCTTACCTAAAAATTAAGAGGCACTGCCCTCACAACAAGCTGATCAGTATTAAGAGAGAGCATGTTTTGAAAGTGTGTTAACTTCTGTACTTTGCCACAGTGAATGTGCCCAGAAGTGGTTGAACATCTTCCAATTATATGTCAAATCTATGTTAGGAATAAATAGGAAATACTTTATGTCACCCAGGGTCTCATAGCCCAGGAGGAGTGGGATAAGGTAGTGGGTCTAGAGATAAGGCAAAACAATTGTACAATGTTTTGGTTGTAACATATATAAAACTTAATAATTGGTTGGATATAAAATCATAGGGAGGGAAGGCATAAAAGATAGGTCCTTGTTATTATTTTTCCCTATGAGCCATTTATAAGTGATGGAGACACTTAATGAGATAGAAAATCTGAGAGAGGAGGATTTTTAGGAAACAGTGAGTGTTGTCTGAGATATTTTCCCTTCAAAGAAATCAAAACTTGATTTGAATTATTTGGAGCCAATTACTAATTCTTGTTTACTTAGATACATTTTGCTCTTTGTGTTACTATTCTCCTCCATCCACACAATGAGCACATTGTCCTCAGGTATTTCTTTGTCTCTTGTCTTTCTTTTCCCCATCTGTGCTCTCATTAGTAAATGTACTGGATGGATTATCTTGTCTCTATTTACCCTACCTCTCCTTCACAGCTCCATTCACTTATAATGGTGATTTTATACTATTAAACTACCATTTCAGTTGACTACTCTGTATAGATAAAATAATGTTCACTAGAGGACCAGATGTAATATAAAGTATAAGTGTTTATAAGACAGGCTCACGCTGGCCATCTGTAGAGTCAGATGTGGAAGACTGTGAAAGAGCCATACAAGTGCTGGAGATCTGGAGAATCTCACTGCAGAGTCTCTCAGCAGTCTGCTCCAGGAAGCCTAAGGGTTTGCACTGAAAGGCTGAAGACTCTGCATTGGGAGCTTGGAGAGAGAAGCACAAAGGAGGCTTGAAGAATAGAGCTCCTCCAAAGAATAAGAACCGAGACTTCTACCTTTCTTTCTGTTTTCCATCTTATCGGTTGGTGCTACCCACAACCAGAATGGATTTTTGTCATTCTAATGCACTAAGAACAGTGCTAAACCAAGCAGTGGGTATTTGTTACTCAACCTAACATCACAGTTAGCCATCACACATAGCATGGACTCACATTTAGGGGTTATAGTTTACAAGGTTGTAGCAACTTGAAGGTATTTCATCTTGCAGAACTTGCTTCTCATTGACAACACTGACATAGCAGAATAGGTGGACAAATGCCACAAAGGAATTTTGCATAAACTCATTGTGATACTGAGACATATCTTTTTTTTTTTTTTTAAATTTGGTGTACGGTCTCACTACCCAGCTTGGACTCATAGTGATCCTTCTGTTTGCAGCCTCCCCAGCGCAGGGATTACAGTGATGCACCACCACTCCTGGTCTAGGTGACCCGCTCAGCCCACCCAGGGGTGGGGCTAGTGCAGCATGCAAGGTCAGAGTTCAAACCCAGGTCCCTATGCTTGCCTAAGCGGGCATATAGTTCACTGAACTATCTTGCAGGCTCCACATCTTTAAAATTAAATTTAGTTTCCTATTTCTCCAAATAGAATGTAAGCTATTTTAAGGGTCTTATAATCATATTTGTGTTGTTTAATTTGAAGCAAGATATATATGCAAGTCATCTGCCTCCTTCCTCCCATATATAGCTTTTCTCTAGCTGCTAGCTCTTAGACTTCCTTTTTTTTCTTTTCTTCCATTCTTTGTTTTCTAGGCAGCACTTTTACTTCTACTATGCCTAACACTAGGTGATTATTTAAAAACACCTATTGATTTGATTTCTGCCACCTTCAGTATTTCTTTAGTCACAATTAACTGAAGAAGCCTTAGCAGAGTCTGACTTTAGGAGTCACTTTTATGATTTAAGTAGTGTTTACTTGTTCAAAGATATCTGTAATTCTTTTCCACCACGTAATTATTTATGTATTTGAACATACATTTTACTGTATATTTAAGATATCCAGCATGACCTGGTGTTATGTACATATAATTATGATCATTAGAGTGAATCAAATGTACACACCCGTCATTTCACATAGTTCCCATGATGTTCTTTCCTCTGAAGAAACAGCAGCTATAATCTGGTTAGGTAGCAAAAGTCCTAAATACATTGCACCATTATTAACTATAATTCTCTTGTCATACATGAGATCTTTAGAATTCCATTATTCTTATTTGAACTGTAAATTTCACACGGAAAAGTATAATAGGCTAGTTACAAAGAATGATTTGCTAGTCTGTTACTTTCTCCATTTTTATTTTCATTACATCTGTTGTTCTGAATGCCTGCTCCAGCAGCTCATTTTTTTTTCCTAGCAAGATCAGTGGAAATAAAGTCTGATTTTTCCTGCTTTTCCAGATCTTTGAGTAAAATTTGACCAAATATTATCAGGGAGGGAGACTCCTATTCATTCTTACTATTTTTGATTAGGTGTAAGAGACACTTCCAAGTAAGGATCACAACTGTGATATTTTTATGAACAATTTTAGAATTCTCCTCCAGTGTCTATAACAAATGTCCAATCTACAGAATATATTTCAACCTGATAGTGGGATAGCATGTTAGCCTGTGTTTTCTCTATACTAACTTAGAGTTTCTACTGTTTTCCTGACTTTAGTTATAAGAAATAGTTTGAAAAATCGAAAGGCTAAGTTCAAAGTGAGAATTAATTTCAATTTTGAGATGTTAAGAAAACTTTAGTGCTATTGTCTTATTTGTGCTAGTAGTTTACATTATGATTATAAAGTTTATTATTTAAAATAATTTTGCTATAGATATATGTAGCCCCTTGGAATTTAGAAAATAGACCCTGCATATATATTCAGGAAACATATATTTGTGGAAATTCTATTTTGTCCAAGGCAGTGACAGGATAATTTCTCTTGACTCCTCAAATAACTTTCTTGAGTTGGATACTCAGAAGATGATTGTTGTTTTACAAATTTAATGCTCACTGATTAGTGCATCAGAGTCCTTTTTGACCCATGAGGCTAAGCACTGTACCAACCTTGACTTGCTCCCATTGTCTGGATTCTTTATAAATACTCTTTTTCTACTTTTAATAAATGTAAAACTTCACTAACATGTACTAAAATATTATCATTTTAAGCCTTACTAGTGAAAAGTAATTAACATAATAAGGTCAAGTTTCCAATAAAAGCCATGACTTGTGCCTTTTACCCTTTGCACCAAGTTTAAGGAGTGAACTTCAGATGAGGGTAGGCAGTGAGCCTCAGTCATTTACTTCTTGGTAGATGAATCATAGTAGGACAGATGGGGCTGGTTCTTATTTCTTAAGAAAGAAAACATTAAAGGGATAGAGAGAAGGCCTAGAAACAATAGGAATTTCCTTTGTTATACCCAATGGCTAAAATATAATGTCAGTGTGCTATTCACATGGTGTTCTAGAAACATACATGTTTGCACAGGTTACCTAAGTGCCAACTGAAATATTGACAGTGTCTTTTTTATTTATGAAAGTATGTGGAAAAGGGCAACCTATTTGAGATTCAGGGGCTATTCCTGTTCCCTATTCCCTCCTTCCTATTCCCCATTCATTTTCTCCAATAAATTTAACTACTTAGATATATATATATATATATATATATATATATATATATATATATATATATATATATATAGAGAGAGAGAGAGAGAGAGAGAGAGAGAGAGAGAGAGAGAGAGGAGGGAGAGAGAAAGACCAGTAAAGACAGCAAAGATGACATCATTAAAAGAGGTATTCCTGAGTCTGTTTAACTGTGAAAGATGTGAACATTTGCCAGTGTTAGTATTGTACTGCATATAGTGAAACATTGGTTGTTCCTAAGAACTAAGTATATGGTTACAGCAATGTACAGCAAAGTTGTAAAGGACTTAAAAAATTATCTATTCTGATCCCCTCGTTTTTCAGATGACCTCCCAGGTAAGCCTTGGAAATCTCTGTGTTGGCAACTCCTTTTATGTTTCTTGTTCAGTACTTGCCTCTGTTTGCTCAGCATTTATTTTTATGTTTAACAAAAGGATGTGGATTATGTTATGTTATAATTGAAAGCCACCAGCACAGGCAGTGTAAATCTAATTCCTTTTCATTTCAGTCAAATTTCACATTCCATTACAACAGAATTAATTTGATGGCCAAATCTGGTATGTTTCTGCTTTCCAGCTATATTTGCTTCCAATTTAACATCCTAACTATGCTTGTAAAATAGCCGATAAAACAATCTTTTCCGATTTGGGAAATACTCTTTATTCTTCATTTCTCTCTGCTCCACTGTAACATTTTAGCTGAGTTGTATGGAACAATCACTTTCCTCATCTAATTACTGCAATTCCCTGGTAGATGGCCTCCCTCGCCCTGCAACAGCAAAATTATCATAAACACACAGTGCCACTGCCAGCGTCTCATACTGCACATGCATCAGTGAGCAGACCTAGGTTTTCCCCTCTCTAAATTGTGTTCTTGCTGGATTGACAATTTTTGTGTGAACACATCAAGTCTTTCTCTGACATCCCATCAAATTCTCAAGAGAGTTAATCTTGCATTACCCATGCCTTTCAGGTCCAGCTCCTCATGCCTATGGATGGCTTTGCTGCAGATGTAAATTGAGGCAAAACTCTCCTACTTAAATGTGAATAGGCATCAGGACTCTGGAGAACAACTCTCCCTTGAAGTTTGTAGCAGCAAATCATAGGACCAACAGTACCAAATAACACTGAAAGTCCTTCTCCTGGCAAATGCTTTGTACTGCTTATGCTATCAAAAGAAAACTTGATTTAGAAATCACTACTAATGAGTCTAGAATCCAGACTGGGGATCAGAATGAAAACTAAAGCGCTGTGCCAGGAAAGCCCAGAATCTCAGGAGGCCTTGACATCCAGCCAAGGCCGAGATCACTCTGAATAAAAGACTCCACATAGGAAGCCAGATGGTTTCCTACCACCTGCAAGTGCTGTCAGTAGTTCTCTTTCATCAAGGCATTTACCATTAGCCCTTGTGCTGGATGAATTTGAAAGAACAACTGGACAATGGAATTCAGGTTCCAGAATTAAGAGTACAATATCTTTTTAGAATCAAAGATTATACCTTTTGCCTGGAAAAAAGCAAATCTAATAAGGTCTTAGATCAAACGGATGAACAGGAACAAGATCTCTGAGAACACAATTCAAGGTCACATTTTTTTTTTTTAGTGGCACAACTCGCAATAGCTAAATCTTTGTCTCTATGTTCATCAATAAACAAATGGATAAAGAAAATGTGATATTTCTATACAATGGAGTGCTCTTTCCATAAAGAAGGATAAATCTGCGTAAGTGGTAAGAAATGGATATACCTTAAGACCATAATGTTAGTGAAATAAGTCAGACATACCTACTTAAAAATCTCTTATATGAGAAACTCAAAACATAAATAAATTTAAAGTAAAAACAGGTGACAATAGGAAATAAAGACAAAGATCTTTTTCTAAAGGAAAATTACTAAGAGATGACTAGAGGGGAAAGGAAGGGCTTGGGAATGGGATGTAGGAAGAATTAAGATGTGTTATGCACACGTGTCAGTTCCCTACAAGGAATGGAATAGTTATATACTACAAATCAGTACTAATAAAAGTAAAAAAAATAAGATTACCTTTTTATAGTAACAGTAAAGGATAATTTAAGGTTGAAAGCTATTTTACCTTACTGGAAATGCCTTATTTCTCTGGATCCAGAATACGGGTAGGCAGAGAAGCCAATTCACTGCATTTGTTTTATCAGCCTAAGGTCCTGAGCCTGCCTCTTATTGTTCCTGGTGATTACTGCTTCACTGTGAGCCGAGCCTTCTGCAGATGATTGTGAGGACTTCAGGAGGCAGATACAGGCACGGGTGGCCTTCTACAGCCTACTGACACAGCCTGGCACCAGAGCTCAGGTCTTGAGGACACTGAAAGTAAATTTAGAGGGTATCAGTTTTAGCCATTCTGGTTAAAATTCTTTCAAGAAAAACTTTTGAATGGATACTGAAACATAAATAAATGGGTGAAGAACCATATATATATGTTCTCAGAGGATCTCTTCCCAGATTGTTTATTAATTAACAATTTTCCTGTAGAAAAACCTAACTAACTCTATTTTAGCCAAGTGATCCAAATCCATTTCATCGATAAAGTCACAAACCAAGACAGGATTCCTCCTAAAAAAAAAAGTGGACTAGGAAGTATATAATATCTTCTTGGAGTATTGCTAGCAAATTTATAGAATATATTCCCTTTGAAACATGAGACAAAACCCAAAGTCAGTGGTGTTGCTTCAGGTAACAGCCCTGAACTCTTCAATAATAAGTTAGTAATGAAAACGGGGAAAAGCAGGCTGTCTCAGGAAACTCTTTCTTTAAACTGTCCATGTACTAAATATTTCTCTGTGTGTAACATGTACCACCATTTACGTAAAAAAAACACATTTAGCTTAAAATTCATGAAGAATGTTGTAGACAAGGTCAGCATGGCAGTACATGCATGAGCACTCTGGTAGGCTGAGGTCTGAAGATGGCAATTTGAGCTATTAATTTAACAACTTGGGAAACCTAGAAACTAAGCAAGAGAAGCCCTTTTGCAAAGTGAAAGAAATACAACATTGTTCGGACAAGATTTCACACCTGTATCATGTACTCTGAAAAACTACTCCAAAGGTAACAATATGTAGTATATTAATTATTGTTACTCTCCTAACCTATTCTGAAAGTGTTTTATTATTATTTTCTTTTTCTCTTTAAAAATAAAGGAAAAAGAAAAACTGGGGACTCAGCTTAGTTTTAAGGCCTTGGGTTCAATCTCTAGTCTGAAAAAAGAGAAAGGGAAGGAGTGGGGAGGTAGAGGGAGAGAGAGAGAAGAAGAAGAGGGAAAGAAAGGGAGAGCTAGAGGGAGAAAGAAAGAAGGGGAGAGGGAGGGGGGAGGGATAGGAAAGGAGAGAGTAACTTTGCGAGAAAGGCAAAGAACAGCTGGGAAACAGAAATTCTCTTAAATCTTACCCAAATTATAAAAACTCTTTTAAGTACCTTGTACATTTAAAGTTTGTTGTTTTCTTTTTAACATTTTATTTTATTTTATTTATTTTCAGAATTGGGGATTGAACCCAGGCCCTTGTGCTTACCAGGCAAGCGCTTATTCTACTGAGCTATCTCCTCAGACCCTCAAATCATAAACTTTACAACTAGTTTGCTTTTTTTTTGTTTATTTTTTAATTAATTTTATTGGGAAACAAATAGCAATGAGATAGTTTCAAAACAGGTTAGTAGGATAGTCACAATAATTAATACATTGCATATTTTTGTCTTCACAGTAGTTATTCATAGTACAAGATGCAAACATGATATCCTATCCAAACTCTATTAGTATAAATCTTTCTTCTCATTCAATTAAGAAAAAGTAGCTGTATATCTATCCTAACTATTTTGTATATACAGATACAAAATATTCATTTATATCCCCTTTTTTTGTTTAGTTTTGTCAGAGATGGGTATTCCAATGCCATTTAAATATTGTAGGTACATGAATTCAGCAAAATAATCCAATATAGTCCAGTAGTCCAAAATAGTAGTGGGTTATCCATAGGAGTCTCAATGTCAGACGTTGTTAACTTGAGCCGTTTACAGTTAAGCATATTAATATGGCTTTAATTTTTATACCTCTTTTTTATACTTTTCTGCTGGATGGTTAAGACCAAGATACAGCAAGAGATATAGTAAGAAATGTAACTTCTGTATCTGCCAAGATCAGTCAAATTTCCTCAGGATTTACCCTGAAGCCCTGTACTGCAGTTTGTAGATCTTTTGTCAGTGTCAGCCACATGGATGAGTCACAGCCATTGTTTGACCAGTTTACTCTGTGAGAGCCTGAGAGAATGTTTTCTCTCTAGGTGACTCTCCTTAGGCCAATTTTACATCATCAGTCTCTTTCCTCTGTGGCCCCATAATCTTGATCAGAAAATTTGGGATATCACTGAGCTGCAAAAGAAAGGGTAGTAATTGAAAAAAAAAGAGACAGGAAAACATAATGTCATAGGACTGTCATGCTAAAGTGCTGTATATGGTTAAATTTTCTAAATTTCTGTGTAAAAATATGTTATTGTTTATTCCTATTTTTTGAAATATCTTTTGTATTTTTTTCTTCATATTCCATAGGGATTTAATGTTTAACATATCAATACTTCATAGAAAATGCCTGTTGCATGTTATGTCTAAGATGTTTGACATTCAGACAGATAGTGAGATTAAGCTCAACTGCGTATTTACAGACCAAAAACTAGTAAAAAATGAAAAAAGGGCTGCAAGGACAGCCAACATTTGGCCCAAACCGTTCAAGGGTGGTGAGGACTCCCACAATTGTTTTCAAACCTAATAACGTGAGGGAATCCAGACTTTGAAAATATGCACACTACACTACTTCATTTGCATAGATTTTAACGGTAAACACAATTCACTCAGGGATGAAGCATCCTGCTCCGTGCTGAGGTGAGGAGAGTGGTTTTGAGGGCCACCAGGAACCGCATTCCTCCTCCTCTGTTTACCAGGATAAAATCTATTGCATTGGCATATTGTGGGTTAAATAGACTTCTATTTCACATCAAAAATTGAAAACATGGAGAACAAATTTTGAGTCTCAAATTCTGGAAAATAAACTGGTGCAGCATAAAGTATTTGTGAACTGTCTGTCTGTCTGTCTGTCTCTCTCTCTCACACACACACACACACACACACACACACACACACACACACACGCATGACGGGAAGGAACTTAAAAAACCTGATGGACTTCTACAAGAATGTCATTTACAGTGAATTCTTTAACTTTTTTTTGGTTATGTCTGTGTTACAAGTGAGAAAATATTCTTTTATTAAAAAAGGATGAAAATGTTTTTATAGAACACTTTCCCATCTGCATCAAAAGTGTTTTATTTCCCCAGCTGCTGTTAGTTTGCATTGCATGCATATTCAACTGGGCTTCCACGAACTCAGAGCCATTTCTTTTTTTCTTTAAAGCACACTGAGCCATGTTTGAAACAGGATTAGTTTTCAGCTTAACTGAATACTGCATTTTGATAAATTCAGCTGAATGGCTAATTCAAGTATATTCAAGATGTATTATCTACAAAAGTGGAATGATTCTTGAATCCTTTCATATCTGTTTTCCTTCATTTTACTTCTTACTACACATCTTGCATGGTGAAAGCAGATTTCAATAAGGGTTCAAAATGTCAATTTCTGTGTTTTGCATGTGAACCGAAGTTAACAGTTTCATTAACTTTATATTTTTAGTGTATGCATTACAAACGATAAATTATTTATAAATTACTAATAATAAATTTACAAATCAGTAACAATCCTGCATAATCCTAGTGAAGTAGGCATGACTATCCTGTAAAATAAGTTCATCAGAAAATTTGTTGTAATGAGATAACTGGGGATTGAATTCAGGCCCTTGTGCTTATCAGGGAAGTGCTTATTACACGGAGCCATCTCCCTGGCTCCCCAAATAAATAATTATTGCTATTCTTGACTTCTTGCACTCTTTCCTCTATAGGGTATTTGATCCTTGTTTTATCTTGGTTCATGGACCTTATTGTTTTATGAAGTTTATAGGTTAGTGAAAGAATTCATTGGAATCAGTTCAAACTTGATTGATTTCTAGTGGAAAAGTCACACTAATAAAGAAGAGAAGGAGGGGAAGCCTCACATGAGAGAAGCATTCAGAGGGGTATGTAACATAGGTGATATATATAGCACAGATTAAATGTTCTCAGATCTCTGGGGACAAGATAAGGAGAGACAGACTGACAAAGAGTTTGGGTTTGGAAATAAGGGGAAACCTTACAAGGTGCAGTCTTAAAACATCATTTGGCACTTTATCTTTTATTATAGCTTTAATAAATTGCCATGAATTTTCTGCCATAATACGGTCAAACGTATTGCCATATAGTTCTGGCAGCTGCAAATCTAAAAGCACGGTGAAGTTCAAGGTGTCACCAGGGCTACACTCCTTCTGGAAGCTCTAGGTGGGTATCCATGCCTCACCTTTTCTTACCTACGGAGTCTTCTGAATTCTTTTGCTGGTATCCTTTCCCATGTCCCCAGAATAAGCAATGGTTGGTCAGGTTTTATGTGGCATCACTTGTGACACTGGCTCTGTGCATTCCCCATCCATGTTTAAAACACTTTCTAGTATTATTGCACCAAACTATATGAAATCCAGGATACTCTTGGGGTTTTAAAGTCATCTTGTAATAATCTCAATTTCATTTGGAAGCTTGTGGGTCCCAGGAATTAGTATATGGATACCTTTGGGGATAATTATTCCACATGCTGCTGACATCAGACTGAGTGTCTTTATTTTAGACAGGGTACAATTCTGCAGTCATGAATAAAATGACTCCTTGAAAGTAAAAATACTATAGTAATTATTATTATTATTATTATTATTATTTTTGTCTTTTTGAGACAGGGTCTCACTGTGCAGTTCAGGCTGGCCTTAAGCTCATTTTGTAGCTCAGGCTGGTCTCGAACTCACAACAATCCTCCTGCCTCAGCCTCCCTACTGCTGGGATTACAGGCAGGCACCACCCCACCCGGCTTCATAGTAAGTATTATTGCAAAAAATATTCACTTCATGACCATAAAAACACCTAGAAGCTCTTGAGCTAGAGGACAGTGCATACTTTTAAAATCCACAATAGCGGTTGTGTTTTTCAGCTACTTTGCTCACAAATGTGATCTCTGTGTTCTCCTTAGGGCTCCTTTTTTGCTAGTATAGTTAGAACAAGTGAGTGACTATGGCTCTTATGGAGCAGCCCATCCTGGAAGTGTTAGATTCATCTCAACCGAGGACTGAGCTCCTGGAGGTCAAGGGTCCCTTAGTTATCTTTATACACACTCCCTGGTTTATAGTCTTTGTTACGCTGTGTATTGTGCAATCAGTTAGCTACTCTTCAAATGTGTGGCTGTTCAGACTGAATGAGACAGCAATAAGATCCCTGAATGTAAAATCAGGCATCTTCCTCATTCTTTGTGCTTGCCTGGCCAGCAGTCTTCAGTGTTGTCTTTCATAGCTCGTATGATTCAAGTGTTTGACCATTTTCATTTTCTTTCCTAATTCTAAATTTATGTAATTAAAAGTATATTGGAAATACTTTTCCTCTCTGCTGGGGTACTGCTAATGCAGATGTGATTTGGCTTTTGCTGGCCAGCAAGATCATCAGGAGTACATTGTCCATGATTAGTGCCATGAGGTCAGCCAGGAGGGAGAAGGGACTTGCATCCAGCGTGAGAAACCACGGGACCAGAAAGAATACAAGAATACACACACACACACACACACACACACACACACACAGAGGCAGGTTCCTCTGTGCTTTTCCTTCAAGGATAAGTATGAAATATAGAGATATCCTAGTTTATCTTTGTTTTTGTAAGCAGTTAGCTGAAGTAAGGATAACATTATGGACCCTCTCCATCCTAGGCCATGATCTAACCTTATTTAACTCCAAGTTCCAGCACATGAAAAGTAGGCTAACAAAGGTGGCACTGACGACATAGAGTGAGACAGGGAGAAACACTGTCTGTGCAGTGGCCTACTGGGGTACTGTTAAGAAGCAACCTATGTTAATGAGCTGAAGCCATACTTAAGTTCAGTACTGCAGTTCCAGTGTTGAACACCTCCTACCTCTCAGCTGGGATCTACACACACAAATGCGTGCATCAGGGCTCACAGACACTCATGAATGTACACACAGACACACACTCAACTCACACATACAGTGCAGAGTAGAGCAAGCAGGAAACAATCATCTTTTCAGCAAGCTGAAGGGGAGAGGAGGCCAAAGGGGAGAAAGGCAATACATGTAGTGATCTCAAGGACAAGACCTATGAATCCACTCCTGTATAGTTGGTTCCACATTTCCAAACCTGTTAGCTTCTAACACAAGTTTTGTATGTCGAGAATTACAACTCAAACCTGAGTCAAATGCAGTTTATAATATATATAAATATATAAATATTTCCCCCTCAAATAACAGTGAGCCCATCCAAAATGCTGACTGTATGCTTGATTTTTGCAAGCAAATTTGTTCATTTGTGTATATATTAAACAACAAATCCATATTGAGAGGTTGGTGAGATAGCTCAGTGCTCTATCTAAAGCGCCTGCTAAGGCAAGCTTAGTCAAGCACACAGGAACCCTAATTTGATCCTCCACACCATGTGCCATACTACCCCACCCCCAGGGGGGCTAAGCTGGTCACAAAAAATAAATCCATACCGACACAGATATTTATTCCAGATAACTATTGTCTTTGCCTTTTTAATATATTCTTTAGTTTATCTTTGCTATGGTTTTTGTTTTTACCCAACACACTGGTAACAAGAGAGGCCTACTACTTTAATTATGCAGAAAGTGAGACGTATCCTTTCATTGGCATTAATGGCAATTGGGCCTGTCACTTGTCATAGCCCTGCTCTGTATGCTCAGGACAGAGAGCCCTGTTTGTGAGACCTGGCCTCAGGTGCCTTCCTAAGTATCCAAGGAATCAAGGGCTCACAGGCCCTGATCATTATGATGATAATGCCTTGCAGGTTTTGAGCTGGAAAGGTTGGTTATGCCTGTGCTAATGTCCTTAGACTTTCTTTCCACAGGGTCGGAAATAACAATGCCTCGAATTGCCACTCTGAGTGTGTCCCTAGTGGCTTGTTTCCCTCACTGTAAATTGCCCATCATTCTCTTTTGTGTGCAGAGACCTCTGGAGCTATTGAGATTCAGGATGTGCACTGGGGCTTGAGCTGCGAAATGGGAAATAATGACAAACTGGTCGAAAGTACTTGTGGTTACTGTAACAGAGTCTCCTCCAGTTTCTTGCAATGGAATTCTTATGGACATTAGATTTTCAATGTTAAATTTGAGGTTTTAAAAAATATTTTTTGATTTTGAAGAGAAAAAATAAAAATGATGATATAGAATTTCAAAACAAGGTAATAAGAAATCAATAATGGTTATTCTGCTGTGCATCATTATCTTGAAAATGGTAATATTGTTATTCAGATATACATAGCGGCATTGGCTAAGGTTGGTATTGCTACTGCATTTCCACTGATTTCGAGGTGATACTTCAGTCCTATCTCCCTCATCTCAGAAGGCCGTGCCTTCTGTAATAGTTTCTCTAGCTCATCCCACCTTGGCAAGGCCTCCACCTCTGTGTAGCCAGATCATATCTTGCTTCACACCGTATCAAGCCCCTTGGAGTCTGGCTCCATACCTCTGAGTGAGATTGTGTCCTATCTCCAGCCTATCCTTTCCTGTATTTCTGAACCCTTCAAAAATGTATAGGACAAGAGAGCAGGGTTTTGTACACAGATTTCAACAGAGGCAGGTAGGCAGCCAGGTGCTGAGTATGCTTTATACCTACTCATTGCCTAATATAAATATTTGATAAATTCCAAGGCTTGAAGTTCCTGAAAGAACATTACAAACATCATTTCATCCTCAGTTCATCCTCAGCCAAGCGAGCATCACAAAGAGTGACTTAGCCTAATCCTCTGCTGCAGATCCGCGAAGTCATTAGCTCAGATGTGCGGAAAAGAGTCAATATATGAGCTGCTAGAGTGAAGGACAAGCCTCTGTTCCTCGGGATTTTTTGTACTTTGGGACATCAACTCTCTGCTCAGAGCCCAGGCTTGTGTTTGAGGGGATGGCATCTCACAGAGGAACTGTAATATGATCACATTTCCATAGGATAAATTAAGGTTTGGAGTGGCCTGGACAGAACTGGGGATCAAACCCAGAACCTTACTTTTGCCAGGCAGGCATCTGTGCCACTGATCTAGCTGAGCTCTGTCCCCAGCCTGGACACTATAAATGTAACTGTACTTCTTGGTTTAGAATATAAATTGTCATGGGCAGTGCAGCAATTCAGCAAGACCCTGTGTTGCAGCTTTAAGAAGTTGAAAAAAAAGGGGATATATCAATGTGAAAGGGACCTGGGTTAAATCCCTAGTAGAAGAAAAAAAAATGGAAATCATAGTTAGCAAATGACTAAAATGAGTGTGTACCCTCATACTTGTGGTAAGGATGCATATTAAAACTTTTGTTTGTCTTTCTTGGACAGGGTCTCAATATCAGTTGAGGCTGGCTTTGAGCTCAATATCTAGCCCAGGCTGGTCTGGAACTCACAGTGATATTCTGCCTCAGCCTCCTGAGCCCTGGGATTACAGGCATGCACCACCAAACCTGACTACAAACAAATGTTTTAAACAATACTGTGATTACATTTGTTATAGTTATAAATGCAAAGCTCCTCAGACACTTTTCCCTTTTTTGTAACATATCCTAAAGAATGAATAGCATTAATATTGTTTGTGTGCATATGGTTCTACAGTTTTGTTTATAGTCTATCTGCAGGTACATTATTTTGAAACTTCTTGATTAATAGAAACAATGGAAAAATGTCATGGTGTTGAAGGATTGGTATACACTTCCTAAAAAGAGTGATATATATATATATATATATATATATATATATATATATATATATATATATAATCTCTTGGATTATAATGTCATATTGACTGAAAATACACACTACTCACACATAGACAGACAGACAAAGGAATGTCGCATTAACTTTCCCCCATTATAACAATTACTGGAGATACTTATAGTAAGTGAAGGATCATTTTGCCTCAGCTGTTTGAAGCTCTGGTCTGTGACTATCTGGGCCTGCTGCTTTGGGCCAATGGCAGCCTGTCAAGGTAGGAACATGTGTGAGAGGAAAATCACTCAGATTATGGCCAGAAGGCAAGACAGAGGAATAAAGTCTCTACTACCTCCTATTAGAAACAAACTGGGGATTAAGTTTTCACACTTGAATTTTTTGGATAATATATATATATATATATATATATATATATATATATATATATATATATATATATTTGTATTACCCAAAGTTGCAGTAATAATGCACATACTTACACATATTTTGTAAGAATAGAGGAAAGTGCAGAACAAATTTCTGAAACCAGGTTAGTTGTGTTCATAAACAGGTAGGTATTTCCAGTTATAGGGAAAAAAAGAAAACCAGAGGTTCAAAATATTTCAGCATGCTTCCTACAACAAGAAAACTAGAAGGAAAGTGGGGCTGTCAGGCATGCTACCACCTACTAGCTGTGCTTTTATTGTTACATGTATGGGTGTCTGTGTGTCTGTTCTATGAAAGCTTGTGAAATGGTGCTGTTATGGTTAAAGCAGAAAATGTCCCCTAAAGACTCATTCCCAGTGTGACAGTACTCAGAGGTGGGCATAGTGAGGTGACTCGATTATAGGGTGCCGACCTCATTAATGGTTAATTGCATGTGGAGGAAGATGGTCCCCGGAGTTGTTCCCTGAGAGGTATAACTCGTCCCTGGCTCTTCCCGCCTTTCCTCTGGTCTGCCACAAGTTGAGCAGTCTTCTCTACTGCACCCCCACCACGAGCTTCCTGCCTCACAGTAGGCCTAGAAGTCATGGAGTGGATGGGAGTGGGTTGGGATCTCAGAACTCGTAAGCCAAAGTAGATCAGTTAGCCTTTTAAATTTTTGTGAGGAGTATTCTGTCATAATTGTGAAAAGCAAATGAATAGAGATAATATATCATTTTATAGTTTTAAGAAAGGAACAATGTTTTGCATGTTTCTCAAAAGATGTGTTTGAATGTCCTTTGGGGGCACGATGATACATGACTGTAGTCCTAGCCGAGCACACTGAGACAAGGCAACTGGAAGTTCCTGGTCGGCCTGGGCAACAGAAGGCCTCTGTCTCAAATATAAAATAAATAAGATAAAAAGATCAAGAGATGAACTCTATATTAGAATTTTCCTGATTTTTATTCACAGTACTCTCACTAGTTCAGTAAATAAATCCATCTGAAATCCAAAACAAAAAAGAAAGAAAGAAAGTTATCTTTAGGTATTGGAAACTATCTGGTCTTAGGTCCCTGCCATAATTATTTGCTTTAAATAGATGAGTCATTGTTCCACAATTCAGAAGGGAAACAATACTTCTAGTCTTTATGTTCTTATAAGATTCTTGTGAGGGTTAAAAGTAAAACAAGACCTATGCAGGGAGAGCACACTCTGGCCCTCACAGGACTGCCCAGGTGACAGTAATCATTCCGCATTCAGTGCACACCACAGGACTTGGAAAGTAGTAAGTGCCTCATAGTCTCCTTTTTAGACAAAAAATTTATTGAGGAACAATTTCATAGAAGAAAATTTACAAATTTTCATTGTTAAGTAGATTATTTTCCCCAAGCAATCATTTTAGAACTACTTCCCAATTAAGATAGAGAATATTCCCATCACCTAGGAAAAGTTTGTCCTGTGTGAATGCCCTGATAACCCTGATAAGATTTCTATCATCACTGGATAATTTTTCTTCTAATATTTTAAAGATTATTTTGTGAAGAATAAATAATTTTGATTTTAGCAAAGCCTAATGTGTATTTTTTATTTACTGAAGCTTTAAACCTTTTTATTCTACTTTTGTCCTAAGAAATGTTATAAAGCTGTCATATCACTTCACATTTCTTCAAGCAGCATTTTGGAAAACAGACTGGCAGTTACTGAAAAGATTAAACGCGAGGTTACCATGTGACTGGAAAGTTCCACCCTACATACAGAACCAGCAGAAATAAAAGTGGATGCCATGTACCAGACTCAAGCATCAATGTTCATAGAATCTACATTCGTTCTACTCAAGAAGTAGAAGCAACTCAAATACCTATTCACTAACTAAAAGCCACATACACTATGTCCAGGGCCAGAGCTCAGCAGCACAAGTGCTTGCCTGGCAAGCACAAGGTCCTAAGTTCCATATCTGGTTAAAAAAATGCGTATACAGGCAAGGGACTACTATTTGTGTACAGAAGGCATTATGAGACTGGCCATGGTGGCATGCCTATAATCCCAGCTCTTGGGAGGTTGAACACAGGTAGATCACTGATCTATGTACTAAGATCCTGTGAAGCCTGTAGACCCCGTACTAAAATGCAGAAAAAAAAAAGATTCGCTTCTATAACAGAGAAGAATTTTGGAAATATTAGACAAGTAAGAGAAAGCAGTCACAAAAGACTATACATTGCGTGACTCCATGTGTGGCACATCCAGAACAGGCAGCTCTGTAGAGACAGAAAAATTTCTAATAGAAGCATGAATGATCTTTGTATAGTGACTTTGTCCTGCAATTCTTATGGACTAAGGTTAGCAATATTACATATATTCTTTATACTTTTTATAGATAGCTATGTATTACTTTCCATTATCCTGTCTATGTGTACTTTATTTCTGTTAATTGTATTATTGCATAGAAGAGTAGATGTTGGATAACACTTTTAAAAATGAACATTCCTGATTGTTTGGAGGAAAACATGCAATCTCTAGCCATTTTGTGTGTAGTTACTCCTGTAGATGACCGTGTTTTCTCATTGTCTGTTGTTGTAATGAAATTCCCAAGTTGACATGCAAGGAGGAATGATTTACTTTGGTTCACAGTATAGAGATGGAGTGTGGAATGGTTGGCTTTGAGCTTTTGGGCCTGCGGGGAAACAGAACATAATGATGGAAGTACACGGGGGCAAAGCTGCTGACCTTATGGCTGGCAATGAAAGAGGGGAGGAGAGGGAGGGAGGGAAAGGGAGTGGAGGGGAGGAGAGCACCCTACAGTTCTCTCTCAGCACATGCCCCAGTGATAGCTTCCTCCCTTTATGTACTCCTTGCCATGGTTCCATCACTTTTCCAAGGTACTACAGGCTGGGGCTGTCCTCCAAGTACATGAAATTTTAATCTATTTAAGATTTGCTAGGAATGGGGCTGGCCAAACAGCAGAGGGAATTAAAGAGCCTGCTTAGGCAGATGCAGCAGCCAGGGGTTCGATTCCCAGCATGTCATGCCAGCCCTGCCTCGGGAGCACACTGAGACTGAGAATGAGACTGAGCATGGTGGTGCGTCCCTGTGATCCCAGCTCTTGAGAGGCTGAACACAGGTGGATCACTGTGAGTCGGATCTACACAGTGAGACCCTGAAAATACTGTAGACCCTAGACTAAAGTAAAATAAAAAATGTTTTGTTAAGAATGTCTCTTTACCTCTTCAGAATGGATGTTGAATTCCATCAAATACTGTTCTTTATAGATTAATGTAAATATTTACATTTTCTCCTTTATTGTACTAGTGTGGTAACTAATCATAATTAGTTTGGAAATATTGAAGCAAACTGGCATTTCTAGGATAAATCTTGCTTGGTTATGATATGGGCTCCTAGAAGTCTAGAAAACATAAAAGTTTAGTAAGCACTCTACAATAAAGAATATGTGGTAGGGTACCACCTTAGAGCAAGTTTTCTTTATTCACCCATTTTTATTTAAAAAAGTTCCTTATTATTTGTGGACTAAATGAAACATAATTAGTACCAATAACTTAAAGATTAGCAGGATACATTTTAAAAGAGCAGGCATAGAAATGTTACAAAGTAGGGTAAGACTATTTGTCTACTAAATGATTAGAAAACATCTTACTGAGAAATTCACCTCACCTATTTAATGCATTGACAAAACCCTAGCATATTTCATGAAATTATTTGATATGTCATTGTATTATTCCACTTCATTGATAAAGAAAATGAGACTGAGGAATGCTAAATATATTATGCCTCTCATATTTTCTCCTTGAATTAGGCTCACAATAATGAAGCAGAGGTTAAAATTTAGAATACTTATATCCATGGTCTTGAGTATATGACTTACCTTCCTCCTGTATTAAATTTGTGCTTCAGAACATGAAAAGCATTGGCTTTAGTACCACAAGCATAAGTGCTTTGCAAAATGTAAAATATGATATAAATGTCTGACCTGTTACTGGTTATTGCCTCTTCTAATTTATCTGCATGACTTTAAGAAAATCTTCACTTCTAAGAAACAAGGAAGGACTAGGTATTCTTAAAGGGGACACTGATATTCAGGATTTTCCATTGCCCTTTTCCTTTCCTTTCCTTTCCTTTCCTTTCCTTTCCTTTCCTTTCCTTTCCT
>PVKA01019509.1:0-41931 GCA_004027165.1 Ctenomys sociabilis | reverse complement strand
AGGCAGCTAGGGTGGGGGAGACGTTCCAGAAAGGGGAGGCAGGCATTCCCTCTCTAGCCCCTGTGTTCCTGCCTTACTGCCACCTAACCTCTCTACCTGTAATACAGGCCTGCTAACCTGCCCTCCTGTGATCCCCAGTCCGGGCTCAGGATCTGACAAGCCTTGGCAGCAGGTTTGAGAGCCCAAGGTGACATCCCAAGTGGAATAAGCGCTTGCCTGGCAAGTGCAAGGGCCTGAGTTCAATCCTCCGTTTTGAAAAAAAAAAAAAAAAAAAAAAAAGGCTACTCTCCCTCCTGCATGAACTCAGCCTCTTTCTCCCTTGCCTCCCACACCTGGATGCCCCCTCCTTCAGAGGACAGCCCCTGCACATGGAACATAGCTTTCACCCATCATTGGCCCAATGTCCTCCAGGAAAGGGCAAAGGTCCTGAGAGTAACAGGAGAATTCTTGGCCACTGGGAAATGATAATGGATCCAACTGGGGATACCTGGGGCTTTTTTCTCCCTGTACTGGGATTGAACCCTGGGCCTTCACAAAGAGCTACATCTCCAGCCTATTTCTTTCTCTTTTTTTTTTTTTTTTTTTTTTTTTTTGCAGAACCAGGGATTGAACTCAGGCCCTTGCACTTGCCAGGGAAGCGCTTATTCCACTGAGCCGTCTCCCTGGCCTTAGTTATGCTTTCTTGAGACAAGGCCTCGCTATGTATGTAGCTCAGGCTGGCCTTCAGCTCACTTTGTAGCTCAAGCTGGTCTCAAACTCCAAATGATGCTCCTGCCTCAGCCTTCTGAGTGCTGGAATTATAGGTGTGCATGGCCACGCCCAGCTCAGCCCTTTTTTTTTTACTAACAGTATCTAAGTCTCTAAATTGCCCAGATGGGGCTGGAATTTGCAATCTTCCGAGAGTGCTGGGGTTGCAGGCATGTACCCCTATACCAGGCTGAGGCGTGGCTCCCATCCACGTTTGCCCCAAACACTTCTCTGTGACTCAGCTTTCTCAGACCTGGCTCACAGAGTGGCTGTGTTCAAATACTGCCCAGACCCAGCGCTGGGCACATTCACTGGGTCTTTGTGGGTGCAGGTATGGTTGGGAGTGCAAAGTTGGAGGCGAGAAGTGCATGCTTACCCCGGAGGCAAAGATCGCAGGGTTTCCACTCTCTAGCATGTCCTCCAACTCCTCACTGGTCGTGGTCCTGCCGGCTGCAGAGGGTCACATTGAGCAGGGCCAGGCCCAGCAAGCTCTGCAGCAGCCAGGCCCTGGTCATTCCGCAGCAAGGCCCGCCCCCCGAGTGCAGGCCCCGCCCCGAGCCCAGGTCCCGCCCCCAGCTCACTAATCTCCAGCTGCCTCTGGATGCGACCCTTGCAGCGCTCGCGGTAGTCCGATTGCGTGGCGTTGTACTCTGACATGACCTCTACAAACTTCCGGGACAGCGTGGAGTGCTGGGGGCCGAGATAGGAGAGTAGGTGTCAGGCGGCACCTGGGCCCAGAGACTCGGGTAGCTCCCAGCCCCGGGGCAGCCCCGCACCTGGGTCTTTCGGATCCTCAGGTCTGCAGAGGAGCGGTTCAGGCCTTCCTCCTGCTCGATGCTCTGCTCGATGCCTGCAGCGGGCGCGCTGCTGAGCTACGACCTCCTCACCCACTCCCCCTCCTCACCCACTCCCGTGCCGCCCAACCCCAGGCCCTGCTCCCCATGCCCCTGGGGTCTCTGACAATCCAGGTGAGATCACTGGGGCAAGCAGAGGAGGATGGGCTGCCAGACAGGATGAAGGGCAGCCCACGTGGGTCTTTCAGCTGGGGTTCGTGCCTACTGCGTGCCAGGTCTGTGGCCCAGACACTCTGTCCCTCCACAGGTGCCATTCTGCTTAGGGAGGCTGTTCACAAGGTACACGCCACTTGCAGAACCCGTGGCCCTCGGATAGGCAGCCATGTGTCTGCATTCACTTAGCGCTGGGCAGCCTGCCTGGGCCAAGAGGTGCTGCTTTTTTTTTTTTTTTTTTTTTTGAGGCTGGCCTTGAACCCAGTAATCCTGCCTCAGCCTCTCAGAGTGCTTGGGTTTACAGGTGTGGACCAACAGGTGGCTTTTAGTTTTTTTGAGACAGTGTCTCCATATATAGTCCAGGCTGGCCTCAATCTTGTTTGTGGTCCTCCTGCCTCCGCCTCCCATGTAGCTGGGATTGATGTTACTGTGTCTGGCTTTCCTTAACCTTCTCTGGCAGGCACGAGGGCCAGCGGCCTGATGGTAGCAGGTCTTTCACAAAGCCTCAGGTATCTGTCCCTGGCTGAGCCCAGAGCCTGGCCGAAAACATCACTCTCAAAAAGGGACGCTCTGTGGCCCTCAGGGTCAGCGACACCACACAGGCTACCTGAGGAAGCAGGACTAGACCACGCCCGACCACCTCAGATAAGCCACGCACGGACTCACTCTTCAACTTGGAACGAACTTTGTTTGCTGTCTTCTTTATGTCGGACATGAGTTCTTCCAGCTCCTCCTTGGTCTCTGGGGAGGCAGAAGGGGTGGAGTGTAGACACCCTGGCGGGATCCCCACTGCCTGAGGTTCAGGCTCTATGGGCTCCGGGGCCTGGCCCTCCCCTGGCTCGGGCTCTGCCTGCTCCCATTCTGGGCCAGGGCCACCCAGATGTAGCATCACCCCCTCACTGCCTTCCAAGGCACCTCCTGCCTCCTTCGCCAGCTCCCACCCCCTGGAGATAACAGATGGGTCTAAATTTAAGGCAGGAAGAATTGTGGAGCAGCTGGCCAGGCTGGAGTTGGCAATGGCGAATGTACTTGCCTGAGTCAACGATGAGGCACAGGCTCACCTGGCCTTACCTGCTGGCCGGTGGGCTACTGGGGACCAGGATGGCAGAAACTCTGCATCACCCCCTCCCCCAGGGTCACCTGCAAGGCCCCAAGTGAGGCAGGCCCTGGGCTCCTCCAAAGCTGCCCTCAGGTGCGAGCACCACCAGGTGGCTGGGGATGAAGGCACCCTGCCCAGGTGGTGGCCTAAGGGGGTGCAAGCAGGCGGGCCCTGGAAGTGGCAGGCTGCTGATGGTGGGCAGTGACACAGTGTTTGTGCCATCTCCCTGCATTGGCAGAGGCTTTGCGGGCGTTCTGCTTGCTCGCCTCCCAGGAGCACTGGCTCTGTCCCTCTGGGGCGTGCCTGGCAACCCCGAAGCTCTGGGGGGCAGTGGGGCTGGGCTCCTAGCTGGTACCTTTCCAACTGCGCCCTCCTGGCTGGGGCTTCTCCCTGGGGGACTTGGGGAAGGGTGCGAACAGTGGCATATCCCAGTCCCTAGAAGCGGGGGGCCTCCAAGGAAACATGGGGTGGGGGCACCAGAGTGGAGGAGGGTGCCTCCCTGGCACAAACAAAGGAAACTTGGTTACCAGCTGCTCTGACGTCTCTGCCTCTTTTGCTCAGACCCAAAATAGCCCAGCCGGATGACAGCCCCCAGAGGAGGCGGCAGCCTGGGCCACGAGAGCCCCCTGCCACCACCGCCACGACGGTTACCACTGCCGCCACCTTCCTCTAGCTCAGCTGCCAGGTGCCTGCCCTGAGTGAATTCAGATCTCAGCCGGGTCCCAGGGACCCTTCATACTGTGCAAGAGACAGCAGGGAGGCATCTATTCCTCCAGGGAAGCCCCTCACCCAACCTCCTCTACAGCAGAGGAGCCCAGCCCCACCCTGGCTCTTCAGAGTACTCCGTTCCCACCCCATGATCAGCCCTCCTGACACAGCGGGAGCAGCCCACACAGGGACACATGGTGACCCAGATACACATGGGCACGCGGCACACAGTCTCCTTGGACAAGTCTTTGGGGAGGGGGTGACATTTGGTGACTACTGGCAGCCCCTCTGGGGCAGGTCCCTGCCACCCAGCTACCCACTGTTGGCTGGGCCCCTGGGCATGGTGAGTGGGGCCTTGGTTCACACCACTCTGGGCTGAGGAAGCCGATCCTGGTCTCTCAAGAGTACTGAGGGGTAGGGGTGTGGGACCCTGGACAGGAAGCCATGAGTCAGGCATCTGAGTGGCCAGAATTTGCCCCTTTGGATACCTGGGCACAGCCAGGACTTGGGTCCTTCCTGTGTCCTCATGTCTCCTACATGCTGGCCCCTTTGGCAATGGGCAAGCACCCTGGGCTGAGTCCAAGTGGGCTCCCGGCTCCCCACTACAGGCAGAGCTGATCAAAGCCTTCCTGGGCCCACTGTGGCTGAGCTCCCTCGAGGGATGATGACTTGGGCTGTGGCTGGCATCCTGGCACATACGGGAAAAGCAGTCAATGTCTTCCTGCAAATGTGAGTGACAGGCAAGGGGCAGGGAGCTTCTGATGCAGAGGGAGAGAGGGGACCACCTACAGCCCTGAGCAGGCTGGCTCCGGGTACCAAGTGGCCAGGAGCCGGGGCTGCATGCTTGCCGGAAGCGGCCGCTGGGCCAGCCTGCCCTCCCACAGTAATGTTGCCTTGGCACTGCCATCTGCTCCTGGGACGGGCGGAAGGTGGGGTGGCCTTCTACTGATCAAAGGCTGCTCCTCCCTGTCCTTTCACCAAGCCCTAAGACAGCACCACAGTGCCCTTAAGAAAAAGCCAGCATTTCTGTGGAGGGTGGGATGACCATGGGACCCCATCCAGGTCCCAGAAGGACATCTGTCCCACCCCCAAGATCCTGTGTAAGACCTGTGATGGTTGGTGGCTGGTGATCGTGGGTGCTGACCCCTCAACAGCAGCCCTGGAACAGCTGTGCGTCCTGAGGTGTCTTGTGGAACTGGGCCACCCCCAGCAACAGTGAGGGGCGCTGGGTCCCAGAGCCACCTGCCCCCAACTCACTCTCATCGGGGTTGGGGGAGGCAAGGATGGCACTGTGCTTGCGTTTCACCTCCTCGACGTTCTCCGCGATCTTGTCAATGAAGCCTCGGATCTCCTCCACCTGGGGACCAGGGCCAGGCATCAGGAGGACAAAATCTAGCAGGGGATAGCAGAGGGGTGGCCAGGCCCGCAGGTGAGGTGGGGCAGGGTGGGGCAGGGGGGCACGGGATGCTCCTGCAGATGGGGCCCCTTGGGTGGGGGTGGCCCTGGCCCAGTTTGGGGGTTTGAAGTAGCCACCTGAGGTCTGGGGCATTGTGTGAGACAGAGGCACTGTGCTGGTGCCCACCTGCTCGAAGAACTCGTCCATGAAACGGTCTCGGTCCACAGTGACGCTGACATCCTCCTCCTCATCGCTGTCCTTGGCCTGCACAGGTCACACGCGTGTCAGTGGACCTTGGGCCCAGCTTGCTGGGCACCTATTCACACTGGCATCCCCAGACATGGACAGATCTGGCTGTGACCCCAGCTCCCAGGAGACCCCTAGGACCTTAAGCACCCAGTATGAGGACAGAGGTTTCCAGCTGCAGGCCACAGACTTCCTCCCTGGCCCAGTGGCCTGTCCTGACCAGGCTGCTGCGGAGGTCCTGCTCTGGGTACAAAAGAAGCCTGAGCCCAAAGCCAGCACACTGTGTGGTATGTCCTTGGGCTGGCTGGGCCTTGGCCCGGCTCCTGGGTCCCCAGGCCCTGCTGGAAACAGGTTCCCCCATTTTTTTCATGTATTTGGTACAGGTGTCACTCCACAGCTCAGACTCCTAGTGGTCCTTCTGTATTCAGCCTCCCAAGGGCTGGGATTATAAGTATGCACCACCACACCCAGTCTTGGTGGCTGGCTCAGCATGCCCAGGGCTGGGACTGGCACAGCATGTCGTGCTGGGGATTGAACCCCAGTCCCTGTGCTTGCATAAGGAGGCACTTAGTCTGCTGAGCTATCTTGCTGGCCTGGAAACAAACAGGTTCCTACGTGTAGGCTTCCAGAGCCAACAGTGAGTCCCAAACATCCTGCCCCAACAGCTCTGGATGCACGGGCCTAGCCTCACTGCCCCGGTGCAGGCGCCAGGCATCCGTCCTTCAGCCTACTGTCTGGGTGGGGCCCTGGAGGGTGGCAGGTGTGCCCACCCTGCAGTCCCTCTGCCCTTGTTGGTCTGGGTATGGACTCTGCTGTTCCTCCTTCCAGCTCCGCCTGGCAGGTGGGAGGTCGACGTTTCCACTAGCTGTGTGGCCCCACCCCAGGGCAGCTGCACAAAGCCAGCCCACCATGGGCCGGCGGGGGTGTGATGGTGCCTCTGGCTTCCGGAGGTCTGGGCACAGCCAGCCAGTGCCGCCCACTCTACTCCCAGCCCACCTTCCCTCTGCACAGCAGGGGCGGGGCCCACCACTTCCAGGGTAGGGTCCACACCTCTGTGGGGTTCTCACCAGGACTGAGACAGATATTGATGGAGGAACCATCAGGCCAGGGCCTGGCTGAGGACAGCCCCTCTGGGTGTTTGCTCTTCTGTGAAATGGGGACAGGGCTACCTGGCTGCAGGGAAGCAAGGGACAGCACAGACTCCTGGGCTAGGCTGCGTTACCCAGACAAAGCAGGGACCCACCACCAGGAGAGGGGTGACTGGAGCTTCCTGGGGGTGGCTCAGAGGGACCTCCTCCCATCAGAAGCTCACACCTCCTCCTCCAGCAGCTAAAATAAACCCCCACTCCTGCTCCCCATCAGTGTCTGCGGCTGCTGCCAGGTGGCTGCCCCTCCCCCATTCCGCCACAGCCAGAGCACCCAGCAGCTATTTTCACACTTTTGGACTACATGCTGGGCCCAGGAGTTGAGTCAGAGCACTCCTGAGGGAAACTGAGGCACACTGCAGGCTGTGGGACCCCTGTCCCCTATCCTGGGGAGCTAGTCGGGTTGGGAGGTGGCCTTGGGGGCTTGTGCCTCACAGGGTCCCACATAATCTGTTCTGGG
Organism: Ctenomys sociabilis; assembly: GCA_004027165.1. Lineage (NCBI taxonomy): Eukaryota > Metazoa > Chordata > Mammalia > Rodentia > Ctenomyidae > Ctenomys > Ctenomys sociabilis. The sequence goes on along the minus strand of PVKA01019509.1, from coordinate 35,123 downwards.
ATCCAGAGAAGGAGCAGGAGGACAGGAAAAGGGAAGGATGATGTCCCAGAGCCTTTTGGGGAAGGGGATGTGAGTGCTAACCCTGTCCTCAGAGGCCCTGGGGTCTGGGCTGGTGGCTTCTGGACTTCAGCCTGGCCACCTGTCAGCTGGGGACCTATCTTTCCAGGTGTGGCCCGGCCAGCTGCAGCTCCCAAAAGTGAGACCTTGGGTGGACGCTGCTCCGGTCCTCCTTGCATCCCTGGCTACTTCCCTGTGGTAGGCCTCAGCCCAGCTCTCTGTTTCATCCGCTGCCCCCGGAGTCCCATAACCATCTCCCTGCCCACTAGCTTCCCAGGCAGCTCTGCCCACTACTGCTACCGCAGCCCGGACAGTGCAATTCCTTCCCTTCCCTGTGGTTGGGCCACAGGCCATAAAGAACCGGCCGGTGCCTTCCCCCTGTGGCCTGAAAGTGGTGTCCACATCCTCTCTTCTCCAGTTAGGCTTTCCTTCCCCTTCAGACCCTTTCCAGGACCTCACTCCGCCCCATTCTGCCTTGGTCTTCAGGATAGCGCATGTGCTGAATCTGTTGCCGACTAGGGTCTGAGCATTCTCACTGCCACAGCCAGGGGCCAGACCACATAGTGCTTCCTGCCATGGAAAAGTGCCAGGTCCTTCCCTGCCAGTGACACAGCTAGATTTGGGGACTCAAATAAAGGACTTTTTTCCTATTTAATTTCTTCATTCGTTCTGACCCTTATTTGAGTTTGTGAAATTCCCATGGCTCTTGATTGCAGCTTCAGGCAACTTTATCCACATCTAGGCCAAGCCCAGTAGCACCTCTCCTGAGACACCCTGAAGATTAACTTGGGTCTTTATTAGCTTTCCCTGGACAGTGATTTCAGTGACAAGGACGCAAGTTGCAGACAGCAGAGCCCCGCCCCTCCTGGTGAGCAACCCCGACATTCTTGACCTAAACGGAACTAGATGACGAGGCTGGCCTGGCACTCGTCTTGTCTTCCCACTGTCTTGGGCTGGACGGAGTGGGGATGGATGTCCCACACCTGGGCCAAGTGGGCGCCCAGATGCCTGCCAGGTGGTCAGGACCCCAGCTCTCTAGGAATCTAGGCAGGTGCAGTTGCAGCTCCCGCAAGGGGCTGGGACCGGAGATGATGAGGTCTCTAGAGGTGGCCTCTGGAGCTCAGATGTGCTCTGGATAGATGTGGCCAGGACCACACTGGTACCTTGCCAGCCACCTGGCTGATGGCAGGCTCAGTGGACCCCAAGCCCTAGCAGCCCAGGAGTACCCTCCCTCCTCCCGCTTTCTTCACATCCTGCCAACATCCAGGTGCTCCTGGTGGTTTTTGTTCCTTATTCTGTGCTTCTGAACTCTGGTCCAGTACCAGACGCCCAGGTGGGGATTTTCTGGGGAGACAGTAGTCAGTGAGATCTGAATGTAAGCAAGTGCTCCACCACTGAGCTACACAGTCCCAGCTCCTTGGGGGGGGGGGAGTTTTTGGTATTAGGGACTGAATCCAGGGCCTTTTCACTGAGCTATATACCCAGCCCTTTCTAAATTTTTTATTTTGAGGCAGGGTCTGGCCAAAGCTCTAAGTTGCTTACACTGAGCTTGAACTTGAGACCCTCCTGCCTCAGCCTCCCAGAGAGCTGGCATTATAAGTCTGTGCCTCCAGTGCTTGGGGGGACCAGCTTCCACAATTCTACCCTAGAAATACTGATGAGGAGTTTATAGGAGTAGAAAGGGTGAGGCTGGTCTTTAAGAGCCCCCTCTGGTTCCCTAGCAGCCGCTGGTGTGGTGTGGTCCTCCTCATGGCTGGCTGGCTGTCTCGGCTCTAGCCTCCTTACCTCCAGCCTGCACAATCTGGAGATAGGAGGGCGGGGAGCAGGTCTGGCTCCCAGCTAAAGGACGTTGAGGAAGAGAAACCCTTCTAGGGCCATGGGAAGCAGAAATCCCTGAGCTGCCCCTGGTGGTACACGGGTAGTCCTGGCAGTCGTCACGGCAGAGGTGCCAGGGTTCCAGGACGCTTTCCTGGAAGTGAGCACCTGCTTCCTCCAGGAGACACAGAGGCTGGCTGCTGGCAATGGGGCAATGGCGTCATGCCAGCCGGTGGAGTTGATTCATCCCTGCTGAGCTCTGCACTAGCTGTTGTCTGCCTGGAGGGCTATTTTTTCCCTTCCTCTTTTTAATGACTAATCAAAGTCAATATCACTAGTGCCAAGAGGCCCGGAGCAAGTCCGGTGTGCGGGAGGCCCAGCTGGGTTTCCAGGAAAGCGGCTGGGCCCTGCACCCTCTCCATGCCCGCCCGCTATGCCAGGTTCCCGGCCGCCTGCCCCCTTGGGCCCTGGACCCTGAGCCCTGATGCATCTCTAAACGTCTGTGCTCATGCTTGGATTAGACAGTCCCATGAGGCCACACCATCTGCACCCCATGAAAATGTGCCCAAATCCATCATCATTCTAGGAACCCCTGGGAGCACTCAGGAGAGGAGGGAGGCAACCCCCATCTTTACCTCCTCTGCACGGAAGTCCCACTGGCAGTGCTCTACAGATGTGAGATGGGTTATATGGCTGGGGAAGTAGGGAGCAAGGAGGCCCCAGCACACAGCTGGGCCAGCTCTTGTCCCTCGAGGACCCCAGAGGCCTGCGGGCTCCCTCCCTTTTCTCCTGAGTGCATTCCACTCTGCCTTCCCTCTAGCTGCCCCCTCCTTTGGATCACCCCTCTGCTGAGCCACCCCAAGTCCTTTGGTGTGTGTTTTACTGGGAATTGAACTTGGGGACTTTGCATTAACTACATTCAGAGCCCCCTTTAATTTTTTTTATTTAGGGACAAAGCCTCACTAAGCCCCTAAATTGAATTTGAGTTCCTGCTGCCTCAGCCCCCCAGTACTAGGGTTTCAGGTGGGTGCCACCACACTTGATGTGCCCAGTCTGCTTCCAGGGCTCCCAGCCTTCTCTCCTGCTCCTCCCAAGTCTTTTGGGGCAGGTGCAGTGTGTAGACACCGGACTTCTGGGCCCAGGAGTGGTGGGGCGGGTCAACTCGAGGATGTCTTCTGACAGAAAACCAGAGGGGCTCTGCACTGGGTGACGAGGTCGCCGCACGCCTGGGTGTGTGGGTCTTGGGACCCCAACAGCACCTGCACAGCCCGAGGGTCTAAGGGTTGAGGCGCCTGTGGCCCTACAGTGCTGGTAGCCGCCTGACACGGGGGCCGCGGAGGCTGGAGGCTGCGCCGGGCCTGCAGAGCAGCGAGGATGCGCGCCAGCTCCTTCCCCAAGTGTGACTTTTATAAATAAGCTCCCTTCGCCTGCCTGCCTTCCAAATGCGGTGGCACTGGGTGGGGGAGAAAGAGGAGGAGGTGGAGGAGGAGGAGGGGAGGGGGCAAGCTGGGGACGGAGCGCAGCTGCTGCCTTCCTGAGCTCTATCCTTGTCCAGACTGTCATTCTCAGGGGTGTCTGGATTGAAAATTGTGACTCTGGGGGTTCAAGGTCTCCTCCAAACGTGGTGTCACAGTCAGGAGCTTAGGACCACACCTCTCGCCCTGAGTTTAGCAGGGTTTTAGATTCTCCCATTTCCCAGTTGTCCATATGGGAGCCCCAGGCCACAAGGAAAAAGCAGCTCTAGGAACGGCAGTGGCCCCAAGACTGACTGTTTGTCCTGGCTAGAGTGGGCTCCTGGCAGTCACCCCTCCAGGCTGCTAGGAGCCTTCCGTGGACAGCACCAGGTGACAGTGAGCACAGTCTCTGGGGCTCTAAATGCTCAGGCTGGATCTGGATTGTGTGCGAAGGCAGCCTCACTGGTTCAAAGCCAGGCCAGGCCCTGGTGGGAGGCAGGGATCAGGCTTCAAAGTTGCTTAAAAGCCACACTTTCCTTGGGGTCCCCCCAGTGGCAACCAGGCCTGTCTGTCTTCAAGACTAGGCAGAGCTCCTCTATGCACCATGCTCTGTCTACCAAGCAAGTCTCGCTTCCCTTGTGCCTAAGTTTCCCCTTCAGCAGAGGAGATGCAGGGTGAAAAGCCAGAGGCTGCTGTCTGACTTAAGAACCTCATTGCCTGGGCCATGCATAGTAGGCCTTAGGTCCCACGCGCACCCCGATGCGACCCAGGAGGTGTCCCTGTGTGGGCAGACAGCACTGGAAGAGCGGCAGCCGTGTGACTTGACACTGCACAGGAAGCTTGAGGGCAACCGCAAGGGCCAGCAGGGGAGTGTTCTGAGCCTCTCCTGGGGCCCCCAGGCATAGCACAGGACTTCAGGTTGCTGGGGGCCAGCATGAGCAGGGGAGACCGAGTTGCCCTGGATATCAGACATGGACCTGGGGACTCTGAGGGGACAGAGAGCACTAGCCACTGGGTCAAAAGCCCATAACACACATTCCACGTGGGCAGATCTAGGGCTCTAGCTATAAGTGGGGCACAGGGAAAGGGTGCCCAGGATCAGTAGGTAGGGCTGCCTGCAGGGTGATCAGCCAGGGACTCGATATCCCACCGAAGTGTGGTGGCACATACCTACAATTCCAGTACTCTGGGAGGCTGAGGCAGGAGGATCACAAGTTCAGGGTCAGCCTGGTCAATTTAGTGACTTAGCAAGATGACTCAAAACAAAACAGGCTGGGAGGCAGATCAGTGCAAGGGCTCTGGGTTCAATCCCAAATCTAGAAATCTGGCATGGAGCCCGGGCTCCCTCCAACTCACAAGTTGGATTCATATCTGCCAGTGCCCCCCCATCCCCTCACCTCACCCCCCCACCCCAGTCCCCAGGGCAGAGAAGGGGAGCGCTGTGGAGGAGCTGGGCAGAGGTCTCTGTCCTGGCTTGCAGGCAGCAGCCTCGGACTCCGTACCGTGGTGCTGCAGCCTCTCCTTTCCCCGAACCCCGCCCCAGGAGCCACACCCCAGGGGCCTCCCAGACACAGGTGGAAAAATAGATCCAGGTCGCAGTCACCCGCGGTAGCCCAGGAAGGTTCTGGGGCTGGCATCGTGGGCTGCCCCGAAGGTGGCCCTGGGGATGGCGTTCGGGTGAAAAGCCCCCAACTTGGGGCGGCACTGATCGTGACTACGAAGGCGGTCGGGAGCCACAGGTGAGGGCAGGCGCAGGTCCCGGGCGGCGGCGCACGGGGACAGCTCGCGCCTAGTAGCCCCCAACCGGCTCCAGGCTCCAGACCCACAGCGCACCCGGGTAGGGGTGCAGGTCCAGCCGTCTGCCTCTGCTGCAGGCTCAGCGACGGGGGTAGCAGAAGGACTGACCAGACCCGACCGATCCTCGGGCGGGGCAGAGGACTCAGATTTCCATCCCGCCACCCAAACCCTACCCTCCGATCCCCAAAACACAGGGGGCGCCTAAAAGTTTATCCAGGACCTTCGGCTCCAGCCTTCAACGCGGCCGAACCGGTGACCCCGAGAGGGTCCTAGGGAAGGGATCCGAAGGGGTCGGGGTCTCTCAGCTCGCACGGGTCCCCCACGTTCCGTCTAGGGGCGCCCCTATGGCGCGCGAGCCGGGCGGGAGGAGCGCGGCCAGACTCACCGTGCGGAGCTCCTGGGTTCGGTCCTTCATGCTCCCGGGAGTGGCAGCGGCACCGGCTGCAGCGAGCGAGCCCCGCATGCGCGACGGCCGCCCCGAGTCTGCGCAGCGCGGGCCGGGCCCCGCCCCGGCCCCGGGGACCCGCGCCTGTCCCGCCCAGCCCAGGGCCCCGCCCCCACCTCTTCCTGGGTCGCGACCCCCTCACCCTTCCCCACTTCCAATCCTTACCCTGGATGGGGTCCTGCAGCCCCTGTCCCCTCCCTACTCCAATCTCTTCTGGATCCAGCAACTCAGCATCTTTGGTCTGGACTCAGTATCACCCCTGCTTGACTTTATTGCTGGGGACCTTTTGTATCCTGCCCTTTCCCCTAGCCAAAAGCCATCAACTGATGTGATGCCTGTAATCGCAGCACTCTGGGAAGCTGAGGCAGGAAGACTGTCACTTTGGGGTCAGTCTGGGCAATTTAGCCAGACACTATCGCATAATTAAAAAAAAAAAATTATATTCCCAGCACCGAGGGGGGGAAAAAAAATTCACCCTACAGAACGCTCCAGACCCTGAGCAGCCCGCCTTCCCACTTTGGCCATCTCCAGAGGCAGTCAGGGGCCCTTTCTTCCCGCGGGATATCTTGATCCACCTGTTCCATGCTGACCGCACCCAGCAGGATACAGAAACCCTCAATCTCTGGGCAAAGGGGTGTGTGTACAAGTTATAGCTGCCTCTCTTGCTCCTATTCCCTGTCTTCCACCCCTGAGCTTCAGCCCCAGCCAGGCCTGAGGTCCTCTTGCCTTCCTCCGACCCTTGGGAAGACCTGAGCAGGACCAGCTGACCGTGGGGGAGGGGAGCAGGAAGGCAGCAGATGTACCTTTTAGGCCCCTGCCTGCATCTTGCTGCAAGAAGACGCAAACAAACCGCCCTGACACGCCCCCTGCGCCCAGCTGTCCCCTCTCTGTAGTGGCCCAGACCTGTCCTACTCCACTCCAAATTGTCCCTCTCTTCCCAGCGTGCCCCGGACTCAGGCTGGAGCCACTCCAGCACCTGCTGTCCAGAGTGTCTGTGCCTGGCACCCAGCCCAGACTTCCGGCGCAGGTCAGCCGGCTGGTAGGCAGGCAGGGAATACAGCGCCAGCTCTCCCTCTTGTCTGGAAAATCTGGCCAAGGGATGTGACTTGGCACAGAAACAGCCACACCCCTTCCAGTTGTCCAGACTTCAGCGTTGAGCACCCACTGAGCAGGCTTCGTTTTTTGAACTGTTAGAGACCCGGCCCAACATTAGGAACAAATGGTAGGGGAGGCCACTGAAGCTTTCTGGGTGCAGGGTGAGCCAGTGGGTGGCTCATGGATCTGGGCCAGTGGGTCATGGGGGACAGGTGCCACAGCTCCTGCTGCGGAGGGCTCCAGTGCCTTGCCTGCATCATCCACAGAGAGCTCTTAAATAGTAGCATGGCAAGGAATGTTGGGAGGCTGAGGCAGAAGGATTGTCAGTCGGAGTCCAGGACTTCCAGGATACAGGGGGTCAAACAAGGGCCTCTAGGTCAAAGTGGCTCAGGTGGCAGATGAGGCCAGAGTGGGAGGCCTTGAATCCTTCTCCAGTGTGCACATAGTGCGGGCTGGGGATCCAAGTTCCAGTCTTTTGTCTGAGAACTGTTTATTGAGCACCCACTGTGTGTTGTCCTGGAAGCCAGGGATGTGGCAGGACGCAGAAAGCAAAGAGTCTATGCCTCGCAGAGCCCCAGCTGTGGGGCAGATGGAGGGAAGGGGAGGCAGGTGCTCCTAGGGACACAAGGAAGACAGTTCTATTGGATTTTACTTTTGGAAGTTTATTGACTGAGCATTGAGTCCAGGGAGGACCTTTGCACTGTGCTACATCCCAAGCATTTATTATTATTATTTTTTTTTTTTCGCAGTATTGGGGATTGAACTTTGGATCTTGAGCTTTTGAAGCAGGTGCTTATTCTGCTCAGCTATATCCCCAGCCCCTTTTATGAATATTTTTATTTTGGCAGGCATGGCGACACATACGCACACTTGTAATCTCAGCACCTGGGAGACTGAGGCAGGAGGATTGCTAAGAGTTTGAGACCAGTGTGTGCTACAATAATAAATTCAAGGCCAGGGATGTAGCTCAGTGGCACAGTACTTGCCTGGCAAGTATGAGGTCGTGAGTTCAGTACCTGGTATCACATAGATGAATAAATAAATAATAAATTCAAGGCCAGCCTGAAGTATATGCAAAATTGTTAAGTTTCCCAGGCTATGCTTGAACTTGATTCTCCTCCTTCTGCCATATTCATTTCATGGTACTAGGGATTGAATTCAGGACCTTGGCTTGCCAGGCAAGAGCTTAAGCCACTGAGCTATATCACCAGCACTAAATTTATTTATTAATTAGTAATTTTATTGACTTTCCCAGCATTCTCCAGTCCTGCCCCATGGCCCCAGACCCAGCACAGCTTGGCCGGTGAATAAGAACATCCACCATCCTTTTGAGAGCCCAGCAGAGCTGCCAAAGCCCAGGCCTGGCCAGTGTGTGAGAGAGCTTCTGTGCTCTCCTGCCCCCCCACGCCCCTCCACACCTACCCCAGGCCTGGCATACAGGCCTGGGGAGAAACTCTGAGGCTGAAGTCCTCGCACTGAGACTAGGGTCAGAACCACACAGCTAATCCAGAAGCAGAGCATCTTGTCAAAGGGGCACAGCAGGCTCACCTCCAAGGACAGCAACAGGAAGGAGGTGAGCACAGCAGCCAGACCCAAGCCAGGCAAAACTACATGAACTAGAACTTGGTGTAACAATACCTGAATCTCATAAGGTGCTAAGGTTAGAACTGCACCAAAACTCTACACCAAAAGTCAGAGGTCAGAGCTATAAGTCATGATAAAAACAAGGAGCCAAATGCAATCTCAGGCCTCGAGCCCACCAATGATAAGTGCAGAGGACACTAATTCAGCTAAAATGTATGAATTAACTAGAGCAGAAAGGTATAGAGGAATTCAGACCAGAATTAACACCTGAAGGAAAAAAAGAAATTTTTGAATACGTAGCATCAGAAGTAATGAATCAAATCCAGAAACATATGGGGGAAACCCAATGCCCACCCAGAACAAGCGCAGAGAACACTATTCCAGCTGAAACATTAACAGTGTTGCAAGCAAAGAAACAACAGCAAAAAGGTAAAGAGGAACTCAAAGCAGAAATAATTTCTGAAATAAAAAAGAAATCTTTGAAATCATAACATCTGAAGTAGAGAATCAATTTCGGAAATATATGGAGGAAACCCAATTTGGAAAAAAACTCTGCAGTAAAAGAATTAATAGGTACCTCTAATGAAGAAACTGACAAAAAAAATAGAGGAGATTAGAAATATGATGGATTCCTTGAATGAGCAATACAGGAAAGAAATAGACTGAATGAAGCAGTTAAAGAGATATAGAAGAACTTAAAATCTCAATCACGAGTCTACAAAACCGTTTGAGTGAAAGTGAAGACAGAGTCTCGAATCTTGAAGACGCTGGTGCAGCTAGTGAAAAGGTGGGAAAAGATCTCTTAAAAACAACTAGGATGCAGGAAAAAATAATCCATCACATGCAGGATGATGCCAAGATCAACAATGTGAGACTAATAGACATCAATGAGAAAGGAGTCAACACAAATGATATAAAAAGAATATGGCAAAAGTAATAGCAGAAAACTTCCCAAATATGAGGAAACAATCTGACATTCAGGTAACTGAAGCTTACACAACACCAAATAACTTCAACCCAACTAAAAACACACTGAGACATATAATAGTCAAGATCCCAGAAATCCAACACAAGAATAATAAATTGAAAGCTACTAGAGAAAAGAAGCAGATCACATTCAAAGGGAAACCCATCAGAATTATGGCCAACTTGTCTTCACAAATCATGAAGACAAGGAGAGCATGGAGCAAAGTACTTCAAGTCCTCTATGAAAACAAATTCCTGCACAGACTACTATACCCTGCAAAACTCTCTTTCAGGTTTGATGGAAAAGTGAAATACTTCCATGACAAAGAACAACTAAAGAAATTCATGACGACAAAGCCATTCCTACACAGGCTACTGAAAGATCTAGAGAGGGACCACAATGACCAGAACTCCACTAATGAGAATAGAAGGAACCCACTAAATAGGGGAAACAACTAAACACAGACAAAAAAAGAGTAAACCACAGCACACAAATAACACGACAATCATAAGTCAACACATTTCAATTATGACCATCAATGTAAGTGGACTCTGTTCACCAATAAAGAGAAGTAGACTGGCACAGTGGATTAGGAAACAAAATCCAACAATGTGCTCTATATAAGAAACACACAGCTCAAAAGGACATTCATAAGCTTAAAGTCAAAGGATGGAAAACAATACTGCATGCCCCAGCACCACAGAAAAAAGCAGGGGTAGCAATCTTGTTCTTAGACAGTCTCAACTCCAAACCAAGAATGATCAAACAAAATAAAGAAGACCACTATATACTGGTTAGGGAAAAAAAATCAACAGGAAAAGGTAACACTCATAAATACGTATGCATCAAACACGGGAGCACCCAACTATGTAAAACAAATCTTTTTTTTTTTTTTTTTTTTTTTGTCTTTTTGAGACAGGGTCTCACCATGAAGTTCAGGCTGGCCTTAAGCTCACTTTGTAGCTCAGGCTGGTCTCAAACTCACAACAATCCTCCTGCCTCAGCCTCCTGAGTGCTGGGATTACAGGCCTGCGCCACCACGCCCGGCTATAAAACAAATCTTAATGGACGTGAAATAGCTAATATCCAATACCACAATCTTAACAGGAGACCTAAATACCCGCAAAGACAGGTCAACTAGACAATAAAATTAGCAAAGAAGTAGTAGAACTGAGCCAGAGCCTGGAACAAATGGACTTGGTGGACATATACAGAGTGTTCCACCCAACCACAGCTGAAAACACATTTTTTTCAGCTGCACATGGGTCATTCTCTAAAATAGACCACATACTGGTTCATAGGTCATGCTTAAGTATATGCAAGAAAACACAAATTGCTGGGCCTGGTGGTGCAGGCCTGTAATCCCAGCACTCAGGAGGCTGAGGCAGGAGGATTGTTGTGAGTTTGAGACCAGCCTGAGCTACAAAGTGAGCTTAAGGCCAGCCTGAACTGCATGGTGAGATCCTGTCTCAAAAAAAAAAAAAAAAAAACAGAAATTATCCCATGCATATTATCTGACCACAATGCAATGAAACTGGAAATAAATGACAAAAGAAACCAGCAAAAGCTCCTAAATACATGGAAATTAAACAACACCCTACTCAGCAATCAATGGGTTACAGACAAAATTAAACAAGAAATTCAACAATATCTACAATTCAATGAGAATTCAGCCATAACTTAATGGAATTTATGGGATGCAATGAAAGCAGTTCTCCGAGGAAAGTTCATAACTATGAACTCACACATTAGGAAAACAGAACGGAAACAAATAAACACACTAGCCTATAATCCCAGCACTTGGGAGGCTGAAGCAGGAGGATTGTTGTGAGTTTGAGACCAGCCTGAGCTACAAAGTGAGCTTAAGGCCAGCTTGAACTGCATAGTGAGACCCTGTCTCAAAAAGACCAAAACAAAAACAAAAACAAAACAAAACAAAACAAAAAAAAAACACTAATGCAACACCTCCAACATCTAGAAAAGGAAGAGCAAACCAAACTCAGAGCCCAAACATGAGAAGAAATCATAAAGTTTAGAGCAGAAAGTAACCCAATTGAGATGAAGAAAACAGTTCAAAAAATCAATGAATCAAAAAGGTGGTTCTTTGAAAAACTAAATAAAATTGATAAACCACTAGCCAACCTCATGAAAAAGAGGGGAAAAAAACCTCAAATACAAGCAATAAGCAATGAAAAGGGTGAAATCACCACAGACCCAGTGGAAATTCAGAAGATTATCAATAGCTACTTTGAGAATCTTTACGCTCACAGAACAGAAGACACAGGTTAAACGGACAGATTCCTAGAAAGGTACAAATTACCAAAACTGAATCAAGAAGATAGAACAACTCTTAATAAACCAACAACAGCCAATGAAATACGAAACGTAATAAAAAGCTTGCCGACAAAGAAAAGTCCAGGTCCTGATGGATTCACAGCTGAATTGTACAAGAAATTTACAGAAGATATAATCCCTACACTCCACAAACTCTTCAATGAAATTGAAAGGGAAACAGTTCTCCCAAAATCATTCCTGGAGACAAGTATTATACTGATACCAAAGCCAGGGAAAGACACAACTAAAAAAAGAGAACTACAGGCCAATCTCATTCATGAACATAGATGCAAAAATCTTCAGTAAAATCCTAGCAAACAGAATACAGCAAATCATCAAGAAGATCATACACCATGACCAGGTAGGATTCATCCCAGGGATGCAAGGATGGTTCAATATTCGCAAATCTATAAATGTAATACACTATATCAATAGAGTGAAAACTAAAAACCACATGATCCTCTCAATTGATGCCGAAAAGGTTTTTGACAAAGTCCAACACTCAATCATGTTCAAAGTCCTCCAGAAAATTAGAATAGAAGGCCTCTACTTCAATTTGATAAAAAGCCATCTATGACAACCCAACGGCTAATATAATTCTAAATGGGGGGAAAATGAAAGCTTTTACTCTTAGATCTGGTATAAGACAAGGATGTCCTCTATCACCCCTCCTATTCAACATACTTTTGGAATCATTAGTTACAGCCATAAGACAAGAGGGAGAAATAAAAGGAATAAGAACAGGTAAAGAAGTTAAATTATCACTATTTGCAGATGACATGATACTTTACTTGGAAGACCAAAAAGACTCCATCAAGAAGCTACTAGAATTGATACACAAATTCAGTAGCACAGCAGGATATAAAGCCAATACTCAACAGTCAATAGCATTTCTCTGCACAGATAACAAACACACTGAGAAGGAAACTATAGAAACAATAACTTTTACAATAGCACCACGGAAAATGAAATATCTTGGAATTCATCTAGCTAAAGAAATTAAAGATCTTTTCACGGAAAATTATAGTACTTTGAAAAAAGAGATCACAGAGGATTTCTGTGAAATGGAAAGATATACCCTGCTCCTGGATAGGAAGAACCAACATCATGAAGATGGCCATACTCCCAAAACTGTTGTACAGATTCAATGCAATCCCTATCAAACTACCAACAAAATATCTCCTAGGCCTAGAGAAATTATTCTTATAATTTATTTGGAACCAGAAAAGACCTAGAACAGCAAAGGCAATCCTGGCCAACAAACACAAGTTAGGAGGCATTACAATTCTTGACTTGAAATTATATTACAAAGTGACTGTGATAAAATCAGCATAGTATTGGCAACAAAACAGACCTGAGGATCAATGGAATAGACTAGAAGATGAAGAGGCTTCTACAAACACACCCAACCACTTGATCTTTGACAAAGGGGCCAAACACACTTGCCAGAAGAAAAATAGCCTCTTTTCCAAATGATGCTGGAAAAATTGGCTCTCCACATGTCTAAAACTAAAACTTGACCCAGGTCTATCACCATGCTCTAAGCTGAAGTCAAAATGGATTAAAAATCTTAACATTAAAATGAAGACACTCAATCTCCTGGAAGAGAAAGTAGGAGAGACTCTTGAAGACATAGAGGTAGGCAAAGAGTTCATGGACAAACATGTATTCACACAGGAAACACTGGAAAGAACTAACAACTGGGACCACCTGTTGTTGAGAAGTTTTTGCATGTCAAAAGAAATTATTATCAAAGTGGAAAGACAACCCACAAATTTTGAAAAAATCCTAACTCATAAGAACTCAGACAAGAGTCTGCTCTCTAGAATTTATAAAGAACTAAAAAATATCAGGGCCCCTAAATTTAAAGACCCAGTCCTGAAATGGGCATCCCTGAACACACACTTCTCAGAGAACAAAATTAAAGAAGCGAATAAATATATGAAAAAATGCACTGCATCATTAGCCATCCGTGAAATGCAAATTAAAATAACACTGAGATACCATCTCACCCCAGAAAGAATGGCTATCATAAACAAATCAACCAACAACAAATGTTGGAGAGGCTGTGGGGAAAAGGGAACCCTTCTCCACTGCTGGTGGGAATGTAGACTGGTGCAACCATTATGGAAATCAGTGTGAAGACTCCTTAAGAAATTAGGACTGGAAATCCCATTCAAGCCAGCTATCCCCCTACTGGAATTTTCCTGGAGGAACTAAAAACATCATGTCATAGGGATATATGAGTACCTATGCTTATAGCAGCACAATTTGTGATAGCCAAATCTTGGAAACAACCAAGATGCCTATCACATGAGGAATGGTTGAAAAAGATGTGGTATTTTTATACAGTGGAGTATTACTCAGCTGTAAAGAATGATAAACTCGAAGCCTTCATATTTAAGTGGATGCCATTTGAAGACATAAGCAAAATAAACAAGACCCACACGTGCAAATATCATATCATCTCCCTAGTATAACTCAAAAAAAGAATTATAAATAGAAATGTATAACACAATTAAAAGGAAAGCGAGAACTTGAGGATTGGACAATGAGGAGAGGGCAAGGAGAAACGCTGAGTGACATGACAGAGGCAAGACCATTCACTTATACACACTAGATGGGTAAGACAATGATCCTGAGACACATCAGGAGATTTTTGAAATTAGCAGTTAAGTGGTAGGATTCTCACCCCAACTAACTATATGCTGATACCTGTGAACCAAGCAACTGCACTGAATTTAACAAAGTGTAATAGAAGGGTCACACTCTAAATGCCTGCCATTCTGCTCTTGTAATTATGTACTTCTTGTCATGACATACCAGCTATTACTATACTGCCCTTTTTTAAAGGGTAGTAAATGAAAAATAAGACAAAAAATGTCACGAGACAGTCACGCTACAATACTACTATGCTGTATATGGATGGATTTCTAAATATCTATGTAAATATATGTAAGTGTTCATTCCTGTTTTAAAAAAATTTTTTTCTTCTTTTTTTTTTTTTTTTTTTTTTTTTGAGACAGGGTCTCACTATGCAGTTCAGGCTGTCCTTAAGCTCACTTTGTAGCTCAGGCTGGTCTCGAACTCACAACAATCCTCCTGCCTCAGCCTCCCGAGTGCTGGGATTACAGGCGTGCGCCACCACGCCCAGCTTTTTCTTAATATTCTGTACGGACTTAGGGTTTAGTATCTCAATACTTGATGGAAAATACATGTTTCATGTTATGCCTATGATGCCTGATATTTAGACTAATAGTGTGGGTAAATTGAACTGCATATGTTGCAGGGTAATAATAAACTTCTCTTCTGGAGGGTTAACAACCTAAGTTTGCAGATCAAAAATTGGAGAAAAAGAAAGGCTGCAAGGTCAGCCAACATTTTGGCCCTAGCCTTTCAAGGTCAGTGAAGACTCAGGACATAAGAGAACCTGTACTGTAACATCATGGAACTCAGTTATACCCCAAATTTTCTAATCAAGGAGATTATGGGGCCATAGAGGAATGTGATCGATGATGTATAGTGCGCCTAAGGAGAGTCACATGGAGAGAAAACTTTCTCTCAGGCTTCCATAGAGAGCAAATTGGTCAAGCAATGGCCATGACTCATCCACATGGCTAACACTGACGAGGGATCTACAAAGTGAGGTAAAGGTTACAGGATAAACCCTGAGGGTACCTGACTGACCTTATCTGATACAAAAGTTACATTTGTTGTATATAGGTCTTGCTTTAACTAGGTCTTAACCATCCAGCAGAAAAGTATAAAAGTGGAGGTATATAAAGTAAAGTTATATTAATATACTGAGATGTGAATGGCTCAAGTCAACAACTTCTGTGGATAACCCACTTCTATTGTGGACTGCTGATCTGTATTGGACTGTTTTATTTAAAAAAAATATATATATATGTATAATTAGCCACCCATGTTTTGAAAATTTGTAACATGCATTGTTGTATGTTACCCTGTTTATGTCATTTGTTCTTTTGCTTTTACTTCTATTTTTCACTCTTCAAGTTAAAATACAAATAAATAAATTTAAAAAATAATTTTATTGAGTAAATTTATTTTACGGGGCCAGGGAGATGGCTCAGTGGAATAAGCACTTCCCTGGCAAGCACAAGGGCCTGAGTTCAACCCCCGGTTCTGCCAAAAGAAAAAAAAAATTCTTTTACTTATTTGTTTTTTTGTGGAACCAGGGATTGAACTCAGGCCCTTGTGCTTGCCAGGTAAGCATTTATTCTGCTGAGCTATCTCCTCGGCCCCATTACTTGTATTTTAGGGAAGGGTCTATAGGGTGTTGTGTTCAGGGTCTCACTACTAGATCAGACTCATAGTGATATGCCTATTTACAGCCTCCTAAGAGCTGGGATTACAGGTTCGGGCCACCATGCCCAATCTCATTTTTGCTGTCTCAGTGCACCCCGCCCCGGCAGGCCTGGGGATTGGACCCCCGGCCTCTGTGCCTATGCTGATTGAAATTTTCAATTAGATGGTCCACAATGGTTTTGCTGAATGACAAGGTGGCACTTGAGCAAATATCTGAAGGAAGGACCAAGTGCGATGAGGCAGGCCAGGAATCCCATGAGACTGAGGCAGGAGGATTGCAACTGAGGAAGACCTTGTCTAAAATAGAGAACAAAAAGGGCTGGGGATGCTGCTCAGTGTGAAGGCCTTGGGTTCCATCCCCAGCATGTGGTGGGGAAAGTAGGTGAGGGTGGAGCCCCATGGGTATCTGGGGGAAAGAACTTTCGGGTAGAGGGAATGGGTTGTGCAAGCTGTGAGCTTGCCCAGGAGGGGTAAGGGCCTGGCACACGGTGGGCGAACCCCAGTACAGTGTGAAGCTCGGGATTCCAGGCAGGGTGCAGGGCATGGGGAGCTTGCAGGTGACCCCATGCTTTGGTTCTCACTCTGAAGGGTAGGGGACATGGAGGTTGTTTTCTTTGTTTATTTGTTTGTTTGTTTTTTTGGCAGAACCAGGGATTGAACTCAGGCCCTTGTGCTTGCCAGGGAAGCGCTTATTCCACTGAGCCATCTCCCTGACCCCTCCATGGAGATTTTAAGCAGAGGTGGATGTGACTGGGAGTACTGAAGATGGAACTGGGCATCTGCAACCCTTTTGTCTTTGGAGGACATAGTTTCTGAAGTTGTTAAATTACCCAGGCTGAGCTCAAACTTGAGATCCTCTTGCCTCAGCCTCCCAGAGTGCTGGGATGACATGCTTAGATCTTCTCTGGCCTGAACAGGATTGCTGTGGTTGCTGAGTTGGGAATAGGGCAGCAGGGACTGGAAAATAGGGTCACACTTCCAAAGATATGGTTGGATGGTGAGGAGGTTTGGAGTTTCACAAGGGAAACAATACAGGACACATTTTATTATATATATATATATATATTCATTGTCTTTTTGAGATAGGGTCTCATTCTGCAGTTCAAGCTGCCTTTGAGCTCACTTTGTAGCCTAGGCTGGTCTCAAACTTGCAATGCAATGATTCTCCTACCTCAGTCTCCTGAGTGCCGGGATTATAGGCATGTGCATTTTTTTTTTTTTTTTGAGACAGGGTCTCACTATGCAGTTCAGGCTGGCCTTAAGCTCACTTTGTAGCTCAGGCTGGTCTCGAACTCACAACAATCCTCCTGCCTCAGCCTCCCGAGTGCTGGGATTACAGGCATGCGCCACCATGCCCGGCATGTGCATATTTTATAAGATTTTTTTTTAATTTTATAATCACCCAAGAATCATACAACAGTGAAGGTAATCTGTCTACACACTAAAGATCAAAGAATACAGCTGAAAATCTACTAGAGATGTCTCTCACAAATCCAGTTGGAGGCCTACTGCCCATGACAATGTCTCACGCAGCCTCACTTCACGGATCTGTGCTGGAAAGGCCCAAAGGTCAGCTCTGGAAGCTAGAAAGTCTGTGCCAACAGGATGAAGGATCTGCACTAGCAGGCTGAGGGACCTGCACTTGAGCTAGGAAGGAGCGCTCAAGGTAAGCACCAAAGCTGCCTCAAAAGTACCACAGCCATCCTCAGCACAGTGAGGTCCTGAGCTCCTCCAGCAATGAGGGAAGCTGCCCATCAGAAGAGCCAGCATGACCGTCTCCTCCACAGGCTGAGCAGGGCCCCGTCTTCCTCTCTGGAGCCAGGAAGTGATGCTCAAGATAAGGACCAGAGCTTCCCCAAAATGAACCTTAGCCATTCTCAGAGACAGTAAGGTCCCAGGCTCCTCTGACAAGAACAGCCAAGTTCACCAGGAAATCCAGCCTGACAAGGTCCTCCAGCAGAACAGCCCAAGAGAACCAACAGCTCCAACAGCTTCTCCCAACAGCTTCCCTAACAGTCTCCTGACAGCTTCTCCAGTTCTGCCTTATGCTGCTGGCGACAACCCTCAGGTGGGCCTCCTGCACCCTGCACCACACTAGTTCACTTCAGCTGGGTATAGTAAGTTGACCACCAGTTAACAATCCAGGACAGGCAGCAAGGGAGCGAGCGGGTTGAGGTCAGCCGCGTCCTCAGGGTGGTGGCAGTGCCCGGGGGTCTGTCCCCAGGCTGTTCGAGTTTGGCTTGGCACATGTCTGTAATCCCCGTGCTCTGGGAGGAGGCAGAAGGATTCAAGCTCAACTTGAGCAAGGAGAGATCCAGTTTCAAAAGATACGGTTCAGAGGCCGGGGAGATATCTCAGTAAAATAAACGCTTGCCTGGCAAGCTCAAGGGCCTGAGTTCAATCCCTGGTTCCACAAAAAAAAAAAAAAAAGGTTTAACCCTCAGTACCCATGGAAAAAGTTTTATGAATCCTGGCAACTCAAGAACATCTTGAAGCCGGGTGTGGTGACGCATGCCTATAATCCCAGCACTTGGGAGGCTGGGGCAGGAGGATTGTTGTGAGTTCGAGACCAGCCTGAGCTACAAAGTGAGCTTAAAGCCAGCCTGAACTGCATGGTGAGACCCTGCCTCAAAAAGACCAAAAAAAAAAAAAAAAAAAAAAAAAAAAAAAAAAAAAAAAAAAAAAAAAAAAAAAAGAACATCTTGAAACATAGTACAACAAAGTTTATATGCATTTTGAAGACATATGAAGCTTGTGAACAATATTTTTCAGGAATTTATCATAGAAGATAACTGAAGAAAATTGCATGTAATAAGATAACTGCTAATGAATGTACAAGTCCTTCAGCAAATTGTTAAAAATACTTCACTGCCTCAGGTATGGCATGGCAATGTTGTAGAAGGAACAATAAAGACAGTGGTCAAGAAAACATGAACAGAAGAAAATGATGAAAATATTTGATGTTGAAAAATTCACAAGTTATGGCTGGAGGTCCCGGAGCATCGGCTCCCCTCGGGTGAGGCCGAGGGGCCCCGCGCTGGAGACGCAAGCCAGAGACCCCGAGTAGGCGCACCCCAACCCGACCCGCGGGGCTCCGGGAGCTCCGAAAGCTACAGAAGAGCACAGACCTCCTGCTGAGGAAGGCGCCCTTCAGCCTCGAGGTAAGAAACATCCGTGCTAAATTCACCCGCGGGTGGACTTCAGCTGGCAAGCTCAGGCCCTGCTGGCCATTCAAGAGGCCGCAGAAGCATTTTTAGTCCACCGCTGCAAGGATGCCTACCCCCTCTCCTTACACACCGGCCGGGTCACCTTGTTCCCCAAGGGTGTGCAGCTGGCCAGGAGGATCCGCGGCATTCGGGAAAGACTCGGCTGAGGGTTGGTTGCTTCTCCAGAGTCCTTTCTGTTCAGCAGAAAGTGAGTGAAGGACTTGCCCTGTCCATCCCAGTTTTTTTTTTTTTTTTTTTTTTTTTTTTTTTTTTTTGAGACGGGGTCTCACTATGTAGTTCAAGCTGGCCTTAAGCTCACTTTGTAGCTCAGGCTGGTCTCGAACTCACAACAATCCTCCTGTCTCAGCCTCCTGAGTGCTGGGATAACAGGCATGCGCCACCACGCCGGGCCTTTTTACTCCTTTTTTTTTTTTTCCATCCCAGTCTTAGCCCCTTGCCATTGCACCTTCTCTCAATGCTAGGCGAGGTCAGGCTTTACTCAACCGCTTAGGAGGCTGTGTGGCTAATGCCTTTTGCACAGTGTTCAAAGAAAGCTAATTTTCTATCAGGCCCCAAACCTCTGGCAGAGTTGTCTTAGAATTTTACAAGGCCAGACTACTTCACTTTTTTTTTTTTTTTCTCTTTTAAAGAAAAAATTCTCTTAACGTTGAAAGTATCTTGTTTAGTAAGTGTGATTCCTAAATTTTAAGGATGATAACCTGGGACTCGAGCCACCACTAAGCCCAGGGACATCTGCAGTGTTCCCCGGACCTTGCTGACTCTGAGCAGTGCGTTTGTGTTGCCTTTGACGTTTTCTTTATGGAGGAGCAGACGGCTGCTTCCCCTGCAGCACGGCACATCTCTGAGGAACATTTGCCGAGAGAAGACTGTGGTCACCTTCAGTTTGTGAGTGACTCTCACGACTGCTCAAAGATTCTGAAGACGTCAAATCTGCTTTGTTGTGGAAAAAGGATATGTACTTATTGTTTTAGATTTTTCTGTGCTATGTACTTTTTACCATATGTAAATTTGTACTTTTATTTAAAATGCAAGTGAAAAAGAGGGCATTTCAATGAGCTGCGTGGAACGGCTGGCCGGGCTCTCTTGGTGTGTAGGTCTCTTCTTTCCCGCTGCATCTCGTCGGCTGGAGCACTGAGGGTTCAGTGGTAGGATTCTCGCCTGCCAGATTCAGCTCATCATTGCTGCCTGTGCAGTTTTTCAAAGCTGAATTGAGATTAAAATAGAATTTTTTTTTTTTTTTTTTTTTTTATGCTAGGACTCAAACTGAGGACCTTGTGCATGCTAAAATATGCTTTACCATGGAGCTACACCCCATGCTAACAAAATCATTGAGAAATTCTGACTCATAGAACTTAACATTTTATGCTTAGCTGTAAATCATAGATGTATTATACCAATCAGCTCAGGATTTTAAAGTGCCTTTTCAATGTTTTTACAGATATTTATTTATACAGCTTCTTTTTGGAGAGATAGTATAAGTAATTAATGAAAAAATTAAAATGAAGTTACTATTTCTATAAAGAAATTATAGGTCCTGGGTTCAATGTTTGGCATAAAAAGAAATAGAGGGGGCTGGCAAGATAGCTCAGCGGTCTAAAGCGCCTGCTTAGGCAACCTCTCAGGGACCGCGGTTCGATCCCCAGCACCACATGCCATGCCAGCCCCTCCCCCTCAGGGCGGGCTGAGCTGACCCCGTCCCCCGCAAAAAAAGAATCCGTGATGTGTAGCAAGACACTGTAATAAATAAATACATTTAAAAAATAAAATAAAAAAATAGAGGACCTGGGGAGATGGCTCAGTGGCATAAATGCTTGCCTGGCAAGGGCAAGGTATTGAATTCAATCCCTAGTTCCCCCCCAAAAAAGTTATTTGGCATTTTTGTGTATTGACATTAAGTCCTTTGGGTTCTTTCCCCAGCATTGCCAAACATTTATTTTTAAAAGCTGAACATTAAGTTTCTCTCTTATACTGCTTATAAACAGGCACAATTTTAAAAAAGAGAATATAAGGAAGTGGTTTTGCTTCTATCGAAGTAGAGATGGGCCGGCTTTCTCTTGTCACTAGAAGCAATTTGAGAGATTTCCTCCGAGGAGGTGGCACAGCCCAGCCGGGAGAGAGTGTGGTGTAGATGAAGACAAGGGAGGATGCCTGATGAAGGCGTTCCTCGGCCAATTCGGAGACAGACCAAAGGGAAGCGAGAGTTTTATTGTTTAATAAATAAAGTTTAATCCCTTGGGAAGTTTTCCTGTTTGACATCAGAGTCGCATTTCATGTAGATGTTCAAATAAAGCTTATGTATATAAATATTAAAAAAAAGAAAAATTCACAAGTTATGTAGAAAAAGACTTGACTAATTATAATTGAATAATAGTTTTATTTAAAATAAAATAAACAATCCAGTACAGATGGTGAGCTGCCCGTCAGGCTATGGGAGACAACCCACCCAGCTGAGCTTCCCTGGGAATAGAACCCAGGGCCTCTTGCATGTCAGGGAAGTGCTCTGCATGGTTTTCCAAAGAAAGAATCTTGTCTTAAGCTGTGAGGACACCTGGAGGCTGCTTTGGTGCCCAGGCGACACCGTGACCTCTGAAGAAGGCAGATCCAGCGGGGCTAGAGAGCCAGGGCGGCAACACTCATTTCTCTAACTTGGCTTGACTTCAATCCTGAAAAGAGCGCACTCCTGGCACAGCATTAAGCAGCAGACAAGATCCTGAACCAGAAGCCAGGAATTGTCCCTGAGCTTTGGGCCTGGTGACCTGCAGCAACAGCAGGTAGGGGACAGGCGGTGTTTGAGGGACGCCCCAACATCCAGGGGAGACTCCTGATGGCTGGTGCACAATGAAGGCAGAAGCGGCCTGGAGACTTGGGGGCTCCAGGGCTGTGAACAGAGGCAGGGCCAGGTGTCCCCTTATATGCACTACTCTTAATTATTAGTAGTATTAGTAGTATTTTTGTGCTTAGAATTGAGCTCAGGCTCTTCACAACTGCTTCATGTTTTGAGGGTCTTGCTGAATTGCTCATCCTGGGGCTGGGCTCAGACTTTGGATCCTCCTGCCTCAGCTTCCCAGGGTGCTTGATTACACTTCTGGGCTTCCCCCACCCTGTTCTTTGACATAGACAACTGGAGGATAAGTGCTCTACAAGTCCTGTTCCTGTGTCAGTCAGAGGACCATCCCGGAATCCCAATCTGGTTCCTGCCCCCCGTGTCCATTTTTCCAGGGCACTGAGCTTTTCTCAGTCCCAGGGTAGGGGACACTTGGGCCCTCATCATGGCTCTGTGTCCTCCCCGACCAGCCCTGCCCACCTCCCCATTGTATGGGCTTAGGCTGGAAGGGTTGCAGCTGGCCAGGACCAGTGGTAGTGGGCAGCCCTGGAGCACCTCTTCTCTGCCCTCTAGCAGTGACTGTTGGTTCCCCCCTCCTACACAGCACCTCCGTCAAGAACTCACCCTCAACAATAAGGATGAGCTCAGGGTCTCTGCTGTATGCCCTGCGGAGTGTGGACTGAACCCAGGGCTTTTGCATAGCTACATATCTAGCCCTTTCTTAATTTTTGAGACAGGGTCTCACCAAGTGGCCAAATTGTCCCGGCCGGGTTTGAGCGGGCAGCCCTCCTGCCTCAGCCTTCCAGAGGGCTGAGATTACAGGCATACGCACTACTGTCATATATGTACAAGGTCTATGCTAGATGACCCATATTGCCTTAGGACACCCACAGCATTAATATCCAGTGTTTGTGAGGGACAAATATTTGCCCACTTGTATGATCAAGGTACCTATAAAGGGGCCCCGGGCGTTGGGAGGCCCAATAGCCCCTGATGCTGAGCGCTGCTGCCACCTGCTGGTCAAGGCGAGTGTTGCTGCCACCTCCCACTTGCACCTGAGGTGGTCACTACCTGTGAACCAGAAACGTCTCCCTGTGCGGTACAGATTGAGCTTGAAGCCCCTGTGTAGGCCAGGATGAGGCCATTACATCGAGGCTTGGTTACTTTCCCTGCTGCTGAGGAGAAATACCTGACACCTAAGGTGAAAGGGGGAAAGGCTTATTTAGTTTGTAGAGGTTCAGATTATAATTGGCCGGCTCCAAGGCAGGGTGGCAACCCAGAGGAGACCGTTCATGGCACCCACAAGGAGGCCAAAGCAACAGGGGGCCTCTAGAACATTCTTTTGCCCACTCTTATGATCCCAGCACTCTGGAAGCTGAGGCAGGAGAATTGCTGGGTGTTTGAGGCCAGCCTGAACTACAAAGTGAAATCCTGTCTCAAAAAAAAAAAGGAGCACTCACACCCTAATCTCTTTTTTTTCTTCCCCTTCATCTTAATGTCCTTGTCCTAGCACTGCACCATGAACTATCAACCCTAGCTTCACACTCTGTCCAACCACCTCTGACTGCATGAGGCTTGGGTAGGGGTCACCAAGACACAGGTCACGCCAGCTGGCATGTCTACTGTTTTGTCCACAAGTCCAGCACTCAGGGGCCCAGCTCCCCAATTAGTCTGAAACCGTCACCTCACAGCCCCACCTCCGGCCTGGCACACTGGCCCCTGGGAGGGTGGCAGTGACGAGGAGTGGGGGAAGGGTCCTACCTGGTGTGACATCTGAGCTGGCACCCCGGGATTAAATTCACTAAACGCTGGATGTAAGCTTGTCTTTTTCCTACTAAGATGGAAAGAAATTTTGCCTAATATGCTAACTACAACTTTCAGGTGGAGATGAGAAATTGACTCACTAAATGAGTAAAGTATTGAAATTTTAAATATTTAAAACCACATTATTGGGGCCAGGGAGATGGCTCAGTGGAATAAGCGCTTCCCTGGCAAGCGCAAGGGCCTGGGCTCAATCCCTGGTTCTGCCAAAATAAACAAAACGTTATTTTAAAGGAGAATTTTATGTGGAAACATTTTCTACTCATGGTTTTTAAAGTTTATTCAAATTTTCCACTTCTATTTCTGCTTTCCAATACCATGTCTTAACTGTGTCTTTAGCTATGCATGGTGGTGCAGCCTTATAATCCCAGGACTTGGGAGGCTGAGGCAGGAAGGCTGCCATTATTTTAAGACCACCCTGGGCAACATAGCGAGTGTAAGGCCAGCCTGCAGCACATAGGTTGTTTGGGCCACAGCACCAGTAGCCTCTCAATTGAGTGCATCTCACAGGAAGGGTGCATCTGGAGTACAGCTCATCTCTGCACTCATCATTTCCAACTGAGGAAGTGACCAAGACTGGCACTGGCAGGAAATCCAGCCGAGGAAGACCCAGCGTCAGCCAGGAGCTGTCACAGCAGAAGCTTGCCGGCGAGCCCTGGACTGCTGGGGAGGGTGCGTAACTCCAGCACTTTAGAAGGCTGAGGCAGGAGGATCACAGAGAATTCCCCCAAAGGGAGACAGGGGAGGTACTCTGGTAGAGCACCCCTGGGTTTGGCCCCCAGGACAATGCACACACATACACTGCCAAGGCTTCTCAGTGGCAGGAGTCCCTTTTATGTGCTGTCACGGGTGCACTACTCAGTAGGGCCTGAGACCCTAGGGCTGCAGCACCTGCTCTCAGCACGAAGGCTGGACTTGTCAGAGGCATTAGGCACAAGCTTGAATTCGTTATTCAGAAGGCTGAGGCAGGATTCCAAATTCAAGGTCTGTCTGCATAATCTATCCAGACTCGTGTTTCAAAATAAAATAGGATTGGGCATGCAACTCAGTGCAAAGGCCCCAAGTCCAATCCTAGTAGTGGAAATAAAAATGCAAATTTTCCCGGCTTCCAGCTGAGATCAGGTTAGAGATGTGTGTACGATGCTATTTAAGGTTCCACTGTGCCACGGCTGCAGCACCCCCTGGGGGCAAGGAGAGTTGGGCGTAAGCGAGTGCAGGAGGGAGGGGCTGGCTTGCTCCTGCTCGTAGCTGGGGCGGGACTGCTGGAGCTGGGCCCTCCTTGGGGAGTGGCACACCTGGAAGGGAGGGCAAAGGGCCACATCGTTGGCCACCACACCTACCAGAGTCCTAGTGACCAGGTCAGCCTCTGCGTCCGGGCCCTTGGGGGTAAGTGTCCTGAGCCCACTCGCTCAGGCCTTTCCTGGGGGCTGCTGAGATCTCCCACTCTAGGGGTTCACTCTAACCACTGGGTGGGCTCTTAGGGTAGGCAGTGGCCAGCTCCCCTGCCACCTCCTTAGTATGGCCTGAAGCCCCCTGGTGTCCTATCTGGTGGACCAACTACTCACTGGGCACAGGAGACAGGTACAGCCTGCCTCAGCCTCCTCTTCTGCATCAAAGTCAAGGCCACGGCGAAACCCCCCATTCAGGCAAGCTTCAAACTTCCATCCTGTCACCCTACAGAGCCCAGAATCCCTTGGAGCACTGGGGGCCACGAAGCCAGAGCCCTCACTGGACCAGGTGCTCCAAGAGAGGGATGAAGCCCTTGCCAAGTGAGAGGCTGCTGTGGGAGTGGGGAATGGGGGAGGGGCTGGGGGAAGGGCAGGCTCACCCACAAGGGCCGTCCTGCTGGAGGGGGGGTGGGAGCTAGGGAACCCTGGAGGAAAGCCACACAGCCCGAGCTCGAGCTATCCCTGTACTTGCAGGAAGCAAGCGGTGGAAGCTGAGCTGGACATATGCAAGGCCAGGCTACGTGCTGTGGAGGCCCAGCTGCTGGAGGTGCTAGAGGAGAAACTGAGGCTGAGGCAGGAGGTGGAGGCTTGGGAGGTAGGATGGGGTGCTGGCTGGGCCTGGGAGGGGTGGGGGTGTGGCTGGGCTTACTCTGACCCTGTTCTCCCATCCCAGGAGGACATGCAGCAGCTAGTGGCGAAGCTGGTGCAGAGTCAGCTGCAGAGCGAGGCCAGGGATGCGCTGGGCGCCCGTGGGGACACTGGTGCTACGAGGAGCCTCTGGGCCAGCCATCAGGGTCAGCGGGGGCGATGGGGGTGAGAGCCCAGCCAAGGACTTCAGGGGTACTGTCTCTATTCATTAAAGCAAGAGGTCTGACTGTCTCTGAACATGGATGCCCACTCAGGGCCTGCCTGAGTCCTTCAGTGTGGTGAGATGAAACCAGATGCAGGGATAGGAAGCCCAGGGTCTCCTGGCCCCTCTTGAAGGGACAACTCTCAGGCCAAGAAGGCTTTCACTGCAGCTATGAAGTCCTGTGGGCAGTCGGCATGGACCCAGTGGCCTGCATTAGGCACGGTCTGCATCTGTGCCTGAGGGAAGAGCCGCTTCATTTCAGGATGGTGGCTGGGCCTGGTCCCAGGGACAGTGTCCAGAAGGGGGCCAGTGGGTAATGGAGAGAGAGACAAAAAACGGGGAGAGGGAAGAGACAAAGAGTCATGAGCCGGGACACACGGCACTACTGGAGTTCAGACAACCCACCCGTCCCCAGCTCTCGCCGGGTCTGCCTTACTTACTGCACGAGTGCAGAGTTTCCACCAAGGAGAAAGAGGGTTGGGCCAGAGTAGGATTCCTGTCGCTGCGGGAAGGCCAAGATCTCGTCCATGTGCTGGGCCAAGGCGTCTAAATTCACTCTCCAACCAAAGCGCCCCTTGATCTCCACCAGGTTGGTGAGCAAGAACTGCCGCACAGCCACATTCTGTGCTGGCCGTGGGCACAGCAGTTAGCGGGGTTCCTAGTGAGGCCTGGGCCGCCAATCCCCTTCCCTCGACAGGGGGGCCTAAGCTACACATTACGGGGAGGCACGGGTGTATCACCTGGATCACGTGGCTGAGCTGCACATCGGCCAGTTCCCGGGCACGGGAGCGGGGCAGCTCATCCGGGATGTCCACAGCTTTCATGGCTGCCACATAGGTGGAGAAATGTGACAAGGAAGTGTGTGCGACTGGACTGATGTCCACCGGCATCAGACGGTCCACCAACTCGGGCTGGGGGAGGGAACCGGAACTGGGACTGGGTGCAAGACAGGCACAAAGGGCCTGCAGTCCCAGGTTGTGTGCTGGGCACCTGGGGTCTACACTGGCTACTAAGGGATGCCAGTGAGGGCGCTCACCCTCTGGAGGGCCAGCAGCATGGCTGTCTTCCCTCCCATGCTATGGCCGATGAAGACACAGGGTGCCAGGTCTAGCTGGGGCAGGAGGTCCTGCAGGTCCTGGCTCATGGCCTCATAGCTCACATCTGGGCTGTGGGGGCTGTCACCATGGTTCCGAGCATCTATTGTCAGCACCTAGGGAGTTGGGGAAAATGGGGTATTGGCACCCACATTCTGGTGCAGACAGAGCCACAGGCCTGATAGGGACTGCAACAGAGGGGACTTTAATGTCTGGGGAAAATCCTGATGAGGGAGGAACAAGGGCCCAGACTAAGAGGCCCCATCAAGCAGCTGGGACCACTCTGCCAGAAAAGAGAAGCCCAGGGTGTGACCACATACGTGTCTGAAGGTCTGGGCTGCTTAGGTAGCAACCCCGGAGAAAGTCAGGAGACTCCAGGACTTTCCAGTCGGAGCACAGGTAACAACAGTTAAGAGGTGCTGTGTCCTTCATGGGGTGGTGGTTGGTGGAGGGTAGCTCTGTGTGGAGCAGACAGGAGGAGATCTACAACGTGAAGGAGGACTGGACAGGCAGCAGTGTGTGGGAGTACGAAAGGGAGTTCATGCTGAGTCTGGGCCCCCTCTTCTGGCCTCTGTTCTTGGAAAGAACCTCCATCTCCCGTACCTCAATCAGTAAGGACTGGATAGAAGGGCTTTCCAACTAAGCTACATTCCTAGCAAATTTTTACTCTGCACTTAAAAGTCATTAAACTGCTCGGGAAGGGCTGGGATTACAGGGTTCCGCCACCATGCTGAGACTTCCTTTCACCCTACTGCGGTCAGTCGAGCTTTAACCTTAAGATCGACCTGCTTGGGGCCGGGGAGATGGCTCAATGGAATAAATGATTCCCTGGCAAGCACAAGGGTCTGAGTTCAATCCCTGGTTCCGCCAAAAAAAAAAAAAAAAGAAAAAAAAGAAAAGATCGACCTGCTTCCTTCTTGCTAAGCCTCTTCCCCAGCCACGCCCACACCCCGCCCCACCCGGAAGCTCACCCTTCGGCCAGTCTGCTGGGCCAAGGCTTTGGCGATGGAGTTAAAGTTGGTTTTGCTGCCGAAGAGTCCGTGCAGGAGAACGATGGCCGGGAGGGACGCTTTACCATCCAAAAGCTTGTAAGACAGCGGTAGCGGCCTGGAAAGAGGGGGTCCAGGATGGGGGGGGCGTGTCAATGAGAGGCGGAGCCTGAGAACCGCCAAGCAGAGGGCGGGGTCCAAAGAAGAAGCCGGAAGGGGGAGGGGTGCAGACTCCCCTCGCAGCGTCCTTGCCTGACCTCGGCTCGGCGTCCCCTCGGCCGCTGCCGCTACTGCTCTGGAGCGCTTTGGGTATCCTCGAGGATCCGAGCCTGCAGAGCCTGAGCGCTCCATGGGAGGCATTGAAAGCGTTCGCCCACCGGAGCATAGCGGCGACCGGCGTGCAACGCGCACTTCGACGTCCAGCGCATGCTCCGCCTCCCACCCATTTCCGTTCATAGCCCCGCCCCCTATTATCGTTTCCGCCCACATGGTCCCGCCCCAATAAGTGACTACGCAATCCCGGAACACAGTACATCCCAAGCCCCGCCCCTTCTCCATTACTTAATCCCGCATACCAGCCGCGGAACCCTTCGTTCTCTGCCCGGCTTTGGGCGGAGCCGCTCCGCGGAGATTGTGGCCACGCGGCTTTTTTTTTTCACTCTTTTTTTTTTTTTTTTTTTTTTTTTTGGTGGAATCGAGGATTGAACTCAGGCCCTTGCACTTGCACTTGCTAGGGAAGCGCTTATTCCACAGCCATCTCCCTGGCCTTCATGCGGCTTTGCTCAACCCAGTAATCTGGGAATGAACTCCGCTCCGCGTGGTTGCTCGGGTGAACTGGCGGCGGGTGGCTGCGGGGCGGGGCCTTGTGCCCAATCCCTACCTCGGCCTGGCTCTTTGTCCTCGCGCACTGCCCACGGCGGGTGCCACGCTTTGTGCGCCGCCGGCACGGACGACAGGCGCCAGGAGTGGCTCGTGTCGGCGCGCCAGCGAGGTGGCGCCATGCCCCACAGCTGGAGGCCCTGGTAGGCTCGACGGAGCACAGCCTTCGACCGCCCTAGGTCCCCTGCAGAGCGCGCGAGGAGGGGCTCCAAAGGTGCGCCCCGCTCCTCCCGCCCCTTTACGGATGGGGAAAGGCCAGAGACCGCAGATGGGTGGGTGGGCAGTCTGGTGGCACCCCAGTCCCAATGGCCGGATCAGCGCTCGCAGCAGCATGGAAACCAGCGAGGTTGTCTGAGGTCGCAGCAAACCCCGGCTCTTTTAATTTACATTTGGAGATGGGGGTCTCAACAAGTCATTAAACTGTCCAAGTTGGGCTCAGACTTGGACTCCTCCTGCGTCATCTTCCAGAGCGCTGGCCTTACAGGCTCGTGCCACCTCATCACCATGCCACCACTCCTGGCTCTGTTTCTCTTTGCTGTCAGAAAAAAGCCGGGCATGGTGGCGCATGCCTGTAATCCCAGCACTCGGGAGGCTGAGGCAGGAGGATTGTTGTGAGTTCGAGACCAGCCTGAGCTACAAAGTGAGCTTAAGGCCCGCCTGAACTGCATAGTGAGACCCTGTCTCAAAAAGACAAAAAAAAAAAAAAAAAAAAAAAAAAACTGTCAAATATTTGGCGGCTGGGGAGATGGCTCAGTGGAATAAGCGCTTCCCTGGACAGTGCAAGGGCCTGAGTTCAATCTCCGGTTCTGCAAAAAAATAAAAAAAAACTCTCTATATATCTGCTGTGTCTTCTAAGGTGAAATAGAAAAAGATAGGTAGAAAGGAAAAGAGGAATATGGGAATTGTAAAAACATACTTTTAAGAAAAATTGCAGCCTTGGGACTCAAAGCTATTTAAACTCTTTCCCTTCGTAGGAAAATTTTTTTAAAATCCTGAAACGCTTAAGAAGTGCAAAATTGGGTTTCAGGTCTGTGCTTTGGGCCTGTAAATTACACTTCCTCCCATACACAGTGCGTCCACCTTCAAGGACACAGCAGCCTTCATGGGTAGCATTTCACAACACACGTCAACGGTTGGCATTCTGACATGGCTCTCCAGATGGCTTAGTTATGTGACAGACAGGAATACACATCCCAGATCGCGCTTGCCTGCAATTCATGGCACTCTTCCTGCCTCAGCCTCCTGAGTGTTGGGATTACAGGGGTGCATTACCACACCAAGCTCCTAGATTGTCCATTTTATTTTTACTTACTTAAATTTATTGGTACATTTTAGATATACATAATGATCTCATTCATCACAGGGAATATATATCTGTACATGCTATAACATTTTTCCCATTCCCTTCTTCCTTCAACCACTCTTCCATTCCTTACCTTGTTCATAAAAAAAAAAAAAAAAAAAAAAAAAACCCTTTCCGTTTTTTTTTTTTTTTCCTTTTCTCTCTTTCTCTTAGCACTGGGCATGGAACTCAGGACCTTGCACTTGCCAGGCAGGTGTTTATGCTGCTGAACTATCTCCCTAGCCCCTTTTCTCCTTTTCTTGATTTTTCTTTTCCTTCCTTCCTTTACCCCTCTCCCACCCTAGTTCCTCTTCCCATTTGAACATTTTTCTCCTATTTCACAGAATCTGTTTTATCTTTTGGTTCTTATTTATACACTTTGGTTTCTCACACCAGAGAAACGATGTATTTAAACATGTGTATCTGATTTATTTCATTTAATTATGGTCTCAAAGTGCATCTGGTTACCTAGAACTGTCTGAAATTTGTCCCTTTATGGCTCAGTAGTACTCAGTAAAACACACACACACACACACACACACACACACACACCTTTATCCATTCACTGGCTGATGGCATTTGGATGGTTTCCAAGATGCAGCTATTACAAACTGCCACTGTAAACATGGGTGTGCACATATCATTGTTTTTTGTTTTTTTTTGTTTTTTTTTTTTTTTGTCTTTTTGAGACAGGGTCTCACTATGCAGTTCAGGCTGGTCTCAAACTCACAACAATCCTCCTGCCTCAGCCTCCCGAGTGCTGGGATTACAGGCATGCACCACCACGCCCGGCTGCACATATCATTGTGGTGTGATACTTTCATTTCTTTTGGGAAGATACCAAAAAGGGGAATAGCTGGATCCAAGGAAACCTCTAAACCTAGTTTTTTGAAGATAGATTACCCATTTTAAAGACACTTGTAAACCCCCAAAATATACCCAGCCACACATCACAAGGATCCTTACTTGAGGGCTTGTACTCTTTCTTTTTTTTTTTTTAAGGCAGGGACTTAGGTAGGACAGGCCAGCCTTGAACTTGTTTATCAATTTCTTTGTGTGCTTACTTTTACAATTTCTAATAAATTCCTTTATACCTCATGTCCTGAACACTTTGTTCAGGGATGGGTAGAATCGAATGTGCAGCTTAGTTCTGCTGGCAGGGTGGACTTGGGCCAGCCCTAGGACCCTCTATCGGCGACTCTTCTGGCTGTGCCACTAGTTGCAAAGTCACACACACCTTTCCAGGTCCAGTGCATCACCCACCTTCTTCTCAGGGCTTCCCCGATTTCCTGCCTTGAAAGCACCCAAGTTCTCCAAGCATTAGTCGGCGCACTGCGTAGTCGTATAGGATCCTCCTCCCCTGTGTCCACCTGGGGACACCCAGAGGACCGAGACTATGCTCTGTGCGAAGCGTAAGTGATTTTACCAGTGCGCAAGGGAAGGTTGGCAGGAGGCTGCCCTGCTGTCCCCATGCACTTCCTTAGGGTGGCCTGGAGTGCAGCCTGCTGTCGTTCCCTCCAGCCTTGCCTGTGGGGACTCCGCAGGTGCTTTGTTCTAATCCGAGGTCGCTGAGGACTCTAAGTACTGTAAGCGGTATGATCACTTGTTGGCAGCATAGTTATTAGAAGTGATGGGGACACCTGAGCCCTCAGTGTACCTGGCCTAAGGCCCAGGAGGGGGGCTTCCTCCCAGGATTTATTCTAGTTCCAAGGGCAAAAGGAGGAGAGTTAAAGATTCAGAAGCACAGTAGGTCTGAAGTGTTTTCCAACAGCTCCTGTCCTGTATCAGCCTGGTGTCCAGCTCGGTAGCCTGAGGCCAGCTGGTGACCTTTGACCAAGGCCCAGGTCTAGCTCAAGAGTAAACTCAAGAGTCCTGGGCCCTGGAGCTGGCCTCACAAGCAGAAAAACCTGTTGGTTCTGGTTTCCATGAGAACCTTGCTGGGATAGCAGTGTAGGGGTCAGGGTAGGGGTCACTACTGCAGCCCACTTTGCTAAGGAGCTGGGGAAGGATCTCCCCAGCCAGTTGGACAGGGAGGAGGTTGGCTGTTGAGTGAGGACAGTCCCAAATCAGCGAAAGGGAGCAGGGCAGGGAGGCCTGGAAGAGCCTGGTCTGCTGACCTGGGTGTGGGGTGCATGTTCCCAGGAGCCCCCAGTGCCTGAGAGCTACATCATCCTCATTCCACCCATGAGAAAGCTGCCCATGTGGCCCAGCTCCAAGCCACTGAGCCATAGTGTGGCCCAGCCTGGCTCTGTCACCTTCCAGTGTTATGCTCCCTACCCTTGTCCCCGCCCTTCTGGTCGGGCTCAGAGGGTGTGGTCTGCTGCAGCAGGGACTCTGTAGCTGGAGGTGGTGGTGTGGAATGGGTTAAGGCTGGGTGGGGGGGGTCCTATAAATGCATCTGGCCCAGTATCGGTCACGTGGCCAGGGTTTCACCTGCCCCGCTGAGCAGGGACAATCAGCCAGCTTGTTCCAAGGCTGGTCACCATGGTGACAGGAGTGTGCCTGGGGAGGTCACCAGGGCAAATTCCTGCCATCTGGCAGGTGGGGCAGGAGTGCCAACTGTGCCAGGGCCGGTCGGCTGGAGCTGTCAAGGGGGCTGTCTTCCAGGAACCCCTGCACTGCGGCTCATCTGCCTAGATTTTGGACCTAAGTTGATTAAACTCCCAAGAATTTCCTGTGTACATTGTCTGGTTTAGTCCGAACTGAGGCAGCAGGGCTAATCCCTGTGGATGGGTTACCTGGTGACCCTTGCACGGTGACAACAGTCACCAGAGATTGGAGGCTTCTCTGAAAGCCAAGCACTTTCTAGACACAGCTGTGACCAAACAAATCAGTGAGCCACACAACAATGAATTGCGCTGCTCTATCGGCTGTAACCCTAGTCCTTTCCACTGAGCTACCTCTCTAGCTCCCTGCCATTTTATTTATTTATTTTTTATTTTTATTTTTATTTTTTTGTTTTTTGAGATAAGGTCTCAATATGCAGTTCAGGCTGGCCTTGAATTCACTTTCTAGGCCAGACTGGTCTCAAATCTGTGGCAATTTTCGTGTCTCACTCTCCTAAGTGCTGGGATTATAGGTGTGTGTCACCACACCCAGCCCACCATTTTTTTTTTTCAACACAGGATCTCACCAAGTTGCCCAGGCTGGCATCAAATTCTTGATCCTCCTGCCTCAGCCTCCCAGAGTGCTGGGATAACAGATGCATACCACTTGCTGTGTTTTATTGAGAGCAGGTTAGGGAGGTACCCGGGGACCAGCACAGGTGGGGACTTTACACCCTCACAGCTGAGCTCAGGTGACCAGAAGATCTCAGGCATTCTCTGCCACCTCTCTGCCATCTCTGCACCCCACGTGCCACCTCTTGGGCCTGCAAATTCATCCCTGGCTTTCAGCCCTGGCACCGATGCCTACGGCCTACAAGGGGACTGCTGACAGCAGTGCTTGTCAACTTTATGGTCTGCCACCAGACCCAAGTGCAGGTTCTTGTGCTCATCACACCTTACAGCGGTTAGAATGGGGACAGTAGAAGGATTCTATATCTTTTCAGCCCTTTTTATTTTTTATTTTGCCTTGCTAAATTGCCCAGGCTGGGCTTGTGCTTGCCATCCTCCTGCCTTAGCCTCCCACAGAGTTGGGACCACAGGTGTGTAGCATCATGCCTACCTAATTGCATTTCTTTTTTTTTTTTTTTTTTTTTTTTTTTTTTTTTTTTGTCTTTTTGAGACAGGGTCTCAGTATGCAGCTCAGGCTGGCCTTAAGCTCACCTTGTAGCTCAGGCTGGTCTCGAACTCACAACAATCCTCCCGTCTCAGCCTCCCTAGTGCTGGGATTACAGGCATGCGCCACCATGCCTGGCTATCCTAACTGCATTTCTTGAAACCTGGAAACCTGTGAGTAAGGCCAATCTGCAAGATCCTAGCTCTCTGCCTGCATTTTTTGACTTTATTTATTGATCACCTACTATGTGTTGCGCATTAGGGTTGCAAGAGTGAGCCCAGCTCTTCTCAGCCCAACAGAGCCTAATGGATGTACAATTGCACACAAATAAACGTGCAGAACCAAGGAGCCCACCCTGGCTCTGGGGTTAAGGAAGCTTTGCAGCAGAGGCACATGATGAAGAGTTGAAGGCAAAGGAGGACCTGGCGAAAGGGCCAAGAGAGAAAGTTCCAGAAGCAGAACCTGGCCTTCAGGACACTGAGCCCTGGGGTGGGCTACATTTCCAGTACCCCTTCCCCTTTTATTTTTTATTTTGAGACAGGGTCTTGGCTAGGCTGGCCTCAAACTTGCAATCTTCCTACCTCAGCCTCCTAAGTAGCTGGGCTTACAAGCAAGCAATATAGCTCCCGACATCAGAGTTTTTTGTTCTTGTTTATAGTGTTTAAATCGTATTTTCCCTTTCCTTTCAGAGGCATGGGGTGGAAAGATGGCAGTACAGATTTCTAAGAAGAGGAAGTTTGTCGCTGATGGCATCTTCAAAGCTGAACTGAATGAGTTCCTTACTAGGGAGCTGGCTGAAGATGGCTACTCTGGCGTTGAAGTCTGAGTTACACTCACCAGGACTGAAATCATTTAATTTAGCCTCCAGGACACAGAATGTTCTTGGTGAGAAGGGCTGGAGGATCCCCAAGTTGACTACTGCTGTTCAGAAGAGGTTTGGCTTCCCTGAGGGCAAATGTAGAGCTTTATGCTGAAGAGGTCTCTGTGCCACTGCCCAGGCGGAGTCTCTGTCTCTGTGTTACAAACTCCTAGGAGGGCTGGCTGGGGGGGGA